>JXCR01103007.1:0-11566 GCA_002079205.1 Phalaenopsis hybrid cultivar
TATTAATGTTTTATTTTTTCTGTGCTAGTAACGCAATGTTTAAAACTAATGAAGTCGGTTCTTCAGCTATGTAGGATAGGTAAGCCAAACTCATATTTTGCGACCTCTATTTCATGGAGGTTGAATTGGAAATAGGCCCACCAGCTAATTTAACAAGGAATATTGACAAAATTTTATGAAGAAGTTTAAGGAAATAACAGAAAAGGAGTATGATTGGATACAACTAAAGAACAAGGAGGATCAATTGGAAAATTACTAGAAATTATGAAAGGAATTAAAACAGGGATCCACAGGTGGGTTGGGATCCAATCAAGTAGACTATTGATGCTTTGAAGGAGTGGTGGACTGAGAATATCTTACAAAGGGGATATCTGAAGTCATTTCTGGCTACCAAATATTATATTCCCGAATTTGAAAGATCCAACAATATTGTTCGGTGTAGGAAATAAATAGTTAACAACAGACACTCGTCCTTGCGTGGTGTAATTAAAAAAATATTTGCGGTGTAGAAGAAAAATTTAGTCATACTGTGTGATATACCAACATCCATTTCCAAAGCATGTGCAAATTATATTGACCATAATGACTCTCCATAACTATATTTGACGGTATCATTTGAGAACTGATGTAGACTTCAGCATTAATGATGATGATCATTTAAATGTATCGCCTGAAGCATTTGAATATCATACAGGACAATCTATTCCATAGACAGAAGGAGAATCACAAGAAGGTTGCACCCATGATGGAGAAGGCGTTGGGGAAATGGTTGAATTGAGAGAACGACTTACAGACGCCATTATTAAATGTTGAATTGATTAAATATTGTTTATTTAATATAGTTCATGTTTATTTCTGTTCATTGTATATTTGATTATGATTATTTGGATTTTTTATGATATTTGTAAGTATTTTTTTTCTTTTTTCTTTCTCTTGTTTTTCTTTTGGTGGGTTTGAGAGGTTCATGATAAGTCGTTAGATCTTATGGATTCTTCTTGATGGTCTGATTATCAATATTGGTTGGTGTCACATGTGAAATCCTATTGAAGACAACCAAATTCCTCTATTTTTTTTCTGCAATACGGCTTCTGAGGTTTTTCTGGATGCCCTTTTTTGATGATATGCATATGTGACACACACATGCTTGTATTACGTGGGTTAAATACAACCAAAAACTCTTTTTTGAGAAGGTTTGTTGTCTTCTTGTAGCGACAGATTCGTTGGTTGGTATACTGAGTTATCTGAAACTTCACGCCTACTTGGCTGCCTTCAATAGAATTTCACATGTGACAGAGTCATTGGTTGGTATACTGAGTTATCTAAGATTTCACATATATGCATATATTGTTATATCATAAATGGCGTTGCCGCTCATGCTCACGCTCTGCTAAGGTTTTGCCATGACGATCACTATTTATTACTCCACTGCATCTCTTCGTCTATCAAGCTCTGCTTGTCGTTCGTCGATTTCGTCACTTTCGTCTGATTCACCGTTGTTGCCGCTGTCAATGTGCTTTATCTTCTTCGTCGCTTGTCTCTGCTCGTGCGGCTGAGTCGGCGTCAGTCTTCGAGCTCGGCATCTCGTCTGCTGCTCGTGCCTTTCAGTCATCATCATGCATCGTTTGCTCCGTTGCTCGTGTTGTTTGCTGCTTGTGCGGCTGTGTCGGGCTCAATCGTCGAGCTCGACAACTCTTCGTTGTCTGCTGCTCGTGCGGCCGCTCCTCGGGCTCGAGCTGAATTCGCAGGGGCTTCGGGTTTCCACTCCTGCTCCCTGTTTTGGATTTGGAGTTTGCTCTCTGCTTTGCTTTCTTCATCGTTGTTAATGCCACACCATCTATTGGGGATGGATTCAGACAGATCGTATGTTGCTGCTCTTGCGAGTGTCCACGCCTCAGGTAGACATAAATCGTGCTTCTTCCTTCTTTTGTTTGAGTGGGAGGAGGACATCAAAAAACCAGATATGAAGAATGGGAAGTCTGCCATCTTTTGTGCAAAAGCTGAAAGTATTCAACTTGCTTCCTTCTATCGACTGAATTTGGTCGGAAAATTTATGTATATGACCATCCCAAAATGGAGTTGATTCGTAAGGAATTCGAGCTTATGCATCTTATTGGGGAGTGGATAATTGGACCGTTTGATGGACAACACATTCTTATACATCTTAATAATGGATAATTGGTGAGTGTTATGTCACGCCCTGCCATTTTCAAAGAAATGGCAAGACAAGTATGAGAAGGAAGCTCTAGAAGAGGCATCCATGTCAAGAGCCTTCTAAAGCAAAGAAAGTGGATGAGAAAGTTCCACACAACTCTAGAAACTTTTACCCAATTTCAATTTTAGAGGTCAAAGGAAAACAATACTCCATGAAGAACTCAAGGATGGAGCATGGAGAGTTCAAGAAGAACCTAGAAGGATCTAGGATTGTGTATTTACGTAAGAATTGTATGGAATACTTTAGAAAGTAGGGAATTCTAGAATATTCTCATGGCTTGGAGGGGGACTATAAATTGAGGTCCCTCCCCTCATTTGTAATCACCTAACCATTCAATCAAAGCTTCTAAGTATTCAAGTGTGAAGTGTTTATTTCTCTCTACTCTTCTTCTTAAGAGTGCTTGGCGCTCACAAGTTCAAGCGTTGTGAGGATTAAGCTGATTTAGTGCTAAAGGAGAGCGCTAAAGCCGCACAGGCAACTTGGGGAATATTAGTCCGTGACAGTTGGTATCAGAGACTTGGTTCAAAGAAATGACAAAAAACTTCAAAGAGCATGTGATGGAGTCAGAAGCCACTAATGTGAAGTCATCTCAAGGGCGAGGTCGCCAGGAACAAAGAGATCCCGTTGCACCCAAGTTACGTGGGAGGTCCAAGAAAATCATGCATGGCTTTGATTCACGTCTTACTCAGATGGAGGAGGCAATGAATGACATGGAGGGCCCAATAAAGGATCTTAGCTAAAGGGTTGATGAACTTGAGGAGGATGTCACTATTCATTCAACAATCAGAGGAATGATGCTCTAACTTGAGGAGACCTTAATGGGTCATATGGATAAGTTGCAGGAGGATTTGTTGAGGAAGCTCCAAGAGGTACGAAGAGACTATGAGGAGGAGATGAGCGACGTGCGTGCTAGCTTGGAGGGGATGCGTGGAGACATTTTGCTGTGCAAGAGGGCACTAGTGGTATTCACAAGTCATCCCAATTTCGAAGCCAAGAGGATTGAAGTTCCAAAACCTATGAGTTTTGGAGGGGTTCACAACGCGAATGAAGTAGACAACTTCCTATGGGGACTAGAGCAATACTTTGGAGCGATGGGATTGCCGATGAAAATGTAAAAATACAATTTGTCTCTCTTTATCTCTCCGACATCGCTATTCTTTGGTGAAGAAGAAGAAGAAAAGGAGATGTAGAGAAAGATTTGTGCTCCATAACCACTTTCAATGACTTCAAGAGAGAGCTAAAGAGACAATTATATTCCGAGAATGCCGAGGATGAGGCTCGAGCCTGGCTGCGAAGACTTAAGCAAGAGGGTTTGATTCGAGACTACATTAAGGAGTTTACAAGCTTGATTCTTGAAATCCCCGATATGTCAGACAATGATGCTCTCTTCAACTTCATGGATGGACCCAACATTGGGCAAAGACTGAGCTTAGGAGGCGAGGAGTGCAAGATCTTACCACTACCATCGCGGCTGCTTGAAGCTTGGTTTGATTATTCAAAGGAGTAGAAAACCTGAAGATAAGAGTTGTGATGTCAAAGGTGGGGATGACACTGGCAAACACAAGGAGGAGAAATGTCGTGAAGTAACCCCAACAAAGGCAAGGGACAAGGGGAAGACTAACAACAAGCCATATCAAAATCACTACTTTCTTTGTGAATGACCTCATTTGGCAAGGGATTGCCCTTAGAAGAAGGCCCGCAACTCTCTCCTTGTAAGCCATAAGGAAGAAGAAGAAAGTGATAGGAAAAATGGCATCGCGACACATGTGGGATATCTTTAACTGTTGAACGTGATGCAAGCTCCGACGAAACCTCAAGGGAAGAGGTTACTCTTTTTGGAGATAGAAATAGGAGGGAAGACTATCAGGGCAATGATAGATATGGGTGCTTCCCACAATTTCATCTCCAGTGAGGAAGCAAAGAGGTTGGGGTTGCAGATGACTAAAGGAGGGGGCTCCATTAAAATCGTCAACTCAGCAGAGATGCCGATCGATGGGAGTCATGGCCCGCATTGTGGCATGGTCATGTACTCTAGACTTCTTTGTCATTCCTTTGAATGATTACAAAGTTGTCCTAGGAATGAACTTTTTGGAGCAAGTAAGAGCATTCCCAATGTCATTCGCCAGTAGCCTGTGCATCACGGAAGGGGGTCAAGCTTGCTCAATACTGATAATAAGGCTAAACAAGCAAGGATCCAAAATGCTCTTGACAATCTAGCTCAAGGATGGCATTACACAGGACAAGGGGGACAACTTGACTATCATTCATGATGCCAATGAAGGAGAAAAGATCCAAGGAGTTGGGATGCCATGGAAAGTGATGGAGTTTCCTAATGAACCACCGCTAAGAAAGAAGAAAAACAGTTTAAAAAGGTTGGAGGCAAGGGATAAGCCGCCAACCACTAAGACTTGCTGCATAAAACCCCTCTCCCATAATACCAAGGAGAAATCAAAGTTTGTCAACTCTGGGGGCAAACGAAGGAGGTAGTTTTGAAGGTGCAGGGGAAGCCGCAATGAGGGCATTGTGGGTTTAAGTGAGGGAGAGTGTCTCACCCCGCTATTTTCAAAAGAATGACGAGGTAAGTATAGGAAGGAAAACTTTCGAAGAGGCATGCATGGCAAGAACCTTCTAGAGCCAAAAAGGTGGATGAGAAAGTTCCAGACAACTCTAGAAACTTCTACCCAATTCTAGAGGTCAAAGAAAGATAATACTTTATGAAGAACTAAAGGATGGAGCATGGAGAGTTCAAGAAGAACCTAAAAGGATCTAGGATTATGTATTTATGTAAGAATTGTATGGAATACTCTAGAAAGTAGGGAATTCTAGAATATTCTCTTGACTTGGAGGGGGACTATAAATAAAGGTCTCTCCGCTCATTTATAATCATTTAAGCATTAATCAAAGCTTCCAAGTATTCAAGTGTGAAGTGTTCCTTTCTTTCTACTCTTCTTCTTAAGAGTGCTTGGTGTTCACAAGTCCAAGTGCTGTGAGAATTAGGTTGATTTATTGTTAAAGGAGAGCGCTAAAGTCGTACAGGCAACTTGGGGGAAGTTAGTCCGTGACAGTTAGCTCTGATGATTGTTTCACTTTGATCGATTTGAGGAGGGATTGATACTCTGATTTCCCTACAGCGATTTTATACCCCGCTACCATCCCCGAAATGATTTGGTCTTGAGCTTTCGAGAAGACCCTTCATGAGCAAAGTTTCTTAGGTTTGGGCCAGATGACCGATCGATACAATTGATGGCCTGAGAGGCTTCGTACTTTTTTCCGATGATCCTGCTAGAGGCTGTGGGAAACTTGGCGAAGGCTAAGGATAGGGTTAAGTTGGCGAAAAATCAGGCGAAGATGGTTGAGGTTGAAGTACTCAAACTATCAAAGTTGTTGTCAGTTGCTCAGGGAGAGAATCATCCCATGGAAGAGAAAATTACAACAATGAAGACGTCTGATTAGTTTGTCGTTGAGCGCTTTCTTCCCACCCCCGGTAGGTGGAACTTCTCACTGCACAACTCAGGGTAGGAGCATCTTTAGCCATCGGTCGGACGATAAAGGCGAAACTGGTCTCCCCTGAGTGGGCCAATTTGGATAAATTTGCTACATTACTTTCAAACTAGGAGAAGGGAGAGAAAGAGGAGATAGCGTTGAAGATGATGGGAGGTCTTAAAATGTTTGACTCATCTTTGAATTCGTCTATACAAAGAAAACTTTTTTCCTTTTCTTTTCGAATGCTTGTAAATAAACGTATGTGAAATTCTTTATAAAGGAATGTAGAGAATTTCTTTTGGGTTTTCAATCATAAAATAAAATAAAATTTTCGGTCTGTTGTCATCTTAGTTTTTCTTGTGCTTTACCTTTACCATATATTTTATTTTTCTGGTGATAAATTTTTGTGATTATTGATGGATTGGTTTTTTTAAAGCATGACTTTGGTTGGTTTTGCATAGTTATCGCCTAGCTCAAGTTTTACACTTCCCATATTTCTGTTGCTCGATTAAGTCATCGCCTTTGACGGATTGCACATTACTGTAGCCATATTAAGTGAATTTTGTCCCAGCTTTTGCTAGGGTAAGTATTGAGACTTACTATCGGTGTGATTCGTACGCTACCCACCGCAGATCTTGTCGCTAATGGTTACGTAATCACACCCAGAGCTTGACCCACTTTAGATAATTTTTTATGATGCACAAGCATTATGAGTCGGTTCTTGTGCATTTTGTCGATCAGACGTTAATCTTCATTGTCGGTCAAATTTAGATAATTTTAATTGATTGAATGTTTATTTTTCATTGTCGGTTTCAGNTACAAGCATTATGAGTCGGTTCTTGTGCATTTTGTCGATCAGACATTAATCTTCATTGTCGGTCAAATTTAGATAATTTTAATTGATTGAATGTTTATTTTTCATTGTCGGTTTCGGAAAATCTTTACCGATCAGATGTCATGTGTTGTTGGTTTTGAAAAATTTTACCGATTGGACATCGTGCGTTGTTGTTGGTTTTTTTGCTCGTGTGAAACCACAATTGGTGGGTTGGTTCAAGTTTTCCGAGTGTTGGTTGAACCTCAACGATCTCTTGCTTGAACTCCTCAAGCTCTCTTATAATCGGTCGAACCTAGGATCATGTGCAAAATTAGAAAAAAATTATTTAACTTCTTATAAAGTTAACAACAAAAAATAGGTTGGAACGATAACATATTCTCATTGTTTAGCAGGGCGCTAGGCCGGATACGTGCCTGACTCCCTCAGCGGTACNAGGGTTGGAACGATACCATATTCTCATTGTTTAGCAGGGCGCTAGGCCGGATACGTGCCTGACTCCCTCAGCGGTACACTCTCTTTGTCATTCGGTATTTCAAGTGACTTCATAGGTCTTCAAGACGAGTTTGAGCTGAGCGGTGAAGATTGTGTCTTGGCTCCCAGTTTTCTCCATGGTTGGTTCTTTTTGGTGGATGACAGTTGGTTTGCTTGATTCTGAATGATGCAAGGGAGTTGTATTCCTCGGTCAANAGAGTTTGAGCTGAGCGGTGAAGATTGTGTCTTGGCTCCCAGTTTTCTCCATGGTCGGTTCTTTTTGGTGGATGACAGTTGGTTTGCTTGATTCTGAATGATGCAAGGGAGTTGTATTCCTCGGTCAAGATCTGGTTGTTGGTCATCTCTAACAACTCGGCTAGTGTCTTCGGTCACTGCAGATCGAAAACGTACTGAAAAGTTTCTTTCTTTAGCTCTTGAGCTAGGATGGTGTGAGCTACCAGCTCCAAACCTCCCTCTTCCAACAGGAGCGAAGGCTTTCATTCTGTCCTTATCGGATCTGTAGGAGGACCTACGAATTCTTCTAGGCTTTTGTGTGCCTGCAAACTGCCCCAAAAACATTCATTTGAAGTCAGCGAACAATGCGATCACTCCGAGCAGCAATGCATTGAACCACATGAGGGCCAATTCCATCTGTATTTTAAAGAAGAGATGACATTTCAGCATATCAGTGATGCTCAGTAGACACACAGTCGACTCGTACAAGGCTTTGGTCGGTTCCTGCCCTTCTAGAACTCTAGTGTTGGGTTTTGAATCTGTCTCGGGGCTCAGCCTCAGAGATTTGCCGAAAGAATGCATTCTCTGAATGTCGGGATGCCCCAATACACCCAAATCACTGTGGGTCATTTGATGTCGATCTAGCACTATCGAAGTACCGAGTCTCCTCTTTTTAGGGCTAATAGGGCTTTTCGACAGTTGCGTGCCGACCCTTCCCTTCGAGGATGCTGCTCTCTCCTCGAGTTGGTGCCTCTAAAAGGACATCGAACATTTGATTCTTTAGCTTCTGGATCTGTTGGTTCACAAACTCTCTTGTGCACTATGTATTATCAGTGTCTCTGTTGTATCCTCTTCATGTGTTACTTCTCTTCTTATTTGTCGCATGATCCGCTCTCACTGTATCTTTTAGGATGTTAGTTCTAATTTGTTCATGAATCACAACACAAGGAATAGAGCGTAAGAAAGGAGAGCAAGAGATAGAGAGAGTGAACGGTAATTAACAATAATACGTCATTTTCTATTCATGAAATGATCTTTCTATTTATAAGAGAAGAGTACAATATGTTAATGCTATATTTTTGCTTCTACTTTAATGGGAATTCTATAGGGTATTCATATTATTTTTCATATATGAGTCTATTGCTTAGCTACACTCTAGCTTGGCCGGCTGATTCAACTAATTTGGCTTGGGCTCGGTGTTGATGTTCGGCCGGCTAGTTAGTTGGCATCATCGGTCGGTTGAGCTTGTAAGGGTTCGGCTAGTTTTAGTCGACATCACCAATTGGTTGATCTAGTCTGGCTATGTCGACTCTCAATCCCTGGCGAAGAACTCTTGTTAACAGATTAATGCTGGACTATCAAGTAGTGGGTTAATCACCTCTTGTTGACAAATTTTGTAATGCCCTATTCCTTTTAGACCGTTAGATCTCCTAATATTTTCGTTCATTTATAGTGTGTGTGTGTGTGTGAGAGAGAGAGAGAGAGGGAGAGAGGGAGAGAGAGAGAGGCAATTTCAACATACTTTAACACATCTTTCTTTTTTAATGAGCACCGACAAAATAATATTTCCCTTTCCAATCAAATTTGGCATTCTTTTATATTTCAAAATTGCATTAATAAAAATAGTTAGTCAGACTAATGCAATTTCCCTCGCAACTTCTCACACATCTAAAATTTCATTTCTGCACATTATTAAATGTAGTGAGGTGGATTCTGAACTGTGGCATGGCAGGTCATCCATCCTTCAGATGTTCCAGGAGTGAAGAAGTATCACGATGCCAAGTATCGGATATTCAGATCTCTGTATGAGCAGCAGCTTTCCTATAGATCCATGATGCTTGAAGCCATGCAGCAGCAATAGGCAAGTATAACCATGGCTGCCTCCTTCCTTTCCTATGACTCCATGGCTGTAGCAGCTAGAAAAGTTGCCACACTGATTGTTGAAGTTTTCTTTTTTGGTTTCGGTTTACGTACAGACCACTCAAGTTCTCTGCATGTACATGTCTAACACCTGAACTCTATTTTTACATTTTAACCATCCCAATTTGTTTTTATCACATAAAAAAAATCATTTTTGAACTTTTTAGAAGTCAAATACATATATATACATGTAAAAATTAATGTTTGGGTGTTAGATATGTAAATACATAAGAATTGAGTGGCATGGATGTAAATCTTCCTTTTTTGTTTGCGGCCAGGAATTAAGAACAAATTCTCAGTGTGCTGAATTGAAGTTTGGTGCTTGCTTTGATGAATAAGATATCGCCGGGAAATATGGTGGATATAGCTTTTAGGTGCTTTTGAAAATTATTTTTTTTTAATTTTTTTCTCAATTTTAATTTTTTTAAAATGATGAAATATGTAAAATATGTTGTTTAATAATACTAACAAAAAAAAAAAAAACTTGAGAAATATTTGCGTACGAAAATCGTACGCAGTTGCGTACATTTTATGTTATTCGGACGGTGCAACTAGATTACGCTTAGGTTACATGAAGAATTGCAAAGGATTATAACTTAAGTGTAATCTAGTTGCACTCTCCGAATAATTTAGAAATGTACGTACGCTTTCCGTATGCAAATATTTCTCCTCCACTAGTCTACTGCCGATCCTTGTTGATCCTTTTCACCATGCTCCGTTTAAATTTGGTGTTTTTCATGAAATTATAAAAATTGATCAAATACTTTTACAGAATTTACACACAGCACACGACTCTAAACATAATTTTTTTTTTAATTTTTTAGCATTTGCATACACACCACCTGATTGATGTGTATTTACATATTTACCACTTAAACTTTAGTTTGCACTAGCACCTAAATTTCATATGAAATTAAAAATACCATCATTTTAATTTTTAAAAAGTAAAATGCATGCATAGGTAAGATGCTATGAGAGTTGATCGGTTATGTAAATGTTGAAGTTTAGGTCTTAGATNAAAATGCATGCATAGGTAAGATGCTATGAGAGTTGATCGGTTATGTAAATGTTGAAGTTTAGGTCTTAGATATCTAAATATGTAAAAATCAAGTGGTGTGCATTTGAATCTCTGTTTTAATTGAAAAATTAAATCTTCAAGACTTACTACAATTAAGTTTTATCATTTGATTTTGTTAGCCGGAAGGCCTAAAAATAACAATATGGTTTTGCATTTATTTATTTTTTAATTTTGTTAGTAAATGACATCAATTCTAGACTATCATCACTCAATGGTTGAACTCTTTAACTTACATTTGAACAAAATTTTGAGGCTAGATTTGCATTGATTATTGAAAAACAGTAGTACATGTATTCCAATTATAAATTTGGAAGGCTTGTAGGAGCTTCGATATAGGTTGAGGCAAACTTGTCATTTGTTGTCTTATCACAAAAACTAAACCGTTCATTGTTTTAGTTTAAACGTTGCACACAAAACTAAGCTGTTTTGAGAGAAATTATTCCATATGAAGTATGTTGTTAGCTCTACATGTGCAATCTACTAATATATCATCATGTGTGTTATATAGGGCCAACCTAAAAAAAGTAAAAGTGAAATGATGGAGGTTATTGAAGTGAAACCGTAGATTTTATTTGAGAGGGTTTTTTAGAGGTTATTAAGAGGTTAAGTGCCACTCACCTCTCTTCTAGGAAATCAATGGAATACAGGCTTGCCAGATTTGTTGTCTTGTTGTAAATATATAAGTTACTTGTACCATATTTGTTAAGTGTAGGGCTCCTATATAACTTTATTATTAAATACACATCAACTGACTTGTTTGATTGGTGAGAGCCTCTTGGGTCGGGTGTGAGTCCTTTTATAGGTATCCTTTTATTCGATGCAAACTCAATTGTAGTCGGTGATGCTGATCGCATGACGTTTCGGGTGGCCGGGCAGACGTAATTCCTCTTGATAAATAGCCTATTTTGGGGGTACACCCCATCCGTGTGTCAATTATGCATGATGTATGCTTTTAACGATACTATTCATGAGCATAAATGAGCCGAACAAGCACCTATACAAACTTATTCATTTAACTATCAATTAGTCATAAAATTGTTCAAACTCATTTGACATAAACGAGTTCTTCTTGAACTAAGTTACAAGTAGCTCATCGAATGCTCGTTCGTTTGCAAACCTAAGCTCAATATCTGATTTATCGTGCATATAAGATACTAAATAGGGATATAAACATTGAAATAACAAAACAAAAAACATGATTTTAGATATCCTATATCTAGAGGGTAAAAAGAAAGCGACGAGGGTGGTTGGTGAACAAGCCTTAAAATTTCACAATTGGATCCATTCAAATTGCGATAATTGCAAACAAGAATATATAACATATAACCCATAA
>JXCR01103024.1:5013-15652 GCA_002079205.1 Phalaenopsis hybrid cultivar
CTTATCCTTCTTTAAATGTCTTGATTCACCCCATTCTCAAATCCCAATAATTTATCAAGTCTTCAATTCCTTATTCAAGTAAAATTTATATTAACATTTCTTAAATAACCTGTATAAAATCTCATATATGTTATAAAGGTTTCGGCCTGCCCTAACTCACGTGAACTCAGCAGCAGGGAGCTTTCCCCTTCTTGTTCTACTTCGGTCTCTGTGCCATCCAAAACAAGACGTGATCACCGACTCTCCTTCCCCGCTCGATAGAGTAAAAGATCTTTTTCTTACTTCTCTTCTTCAGCTTCTTCTTGTCAATCAAGAAGGATGAAAATCAGACAGCTAAATTAGGAGCTTCCTTATTTAGATTATTTCCAATGTATTTATTCTGATTTTTTTCCCTTTTAGCTCAATATTTAGATTAAGAAAATGCATTATTAAGTTACTTAAATTAGATTATACGTAATCTTTTGTACCTAAAATAGATTGTTAGATTATTATTTAATGGAATGAAAGAAAAGGGAAAAGACATTGAGTCTATTCAAAATTCAGTTTATTTTTCTCAAAACTTTGGCATGGAATTAGAGTCAAATTTTTGCCCTAACCACCGATAATCTTTGGAGGACCGTCAAGACTCCCTTCCCACCGGCTTTCTTACCGGAAAGGAAAAGAGGAATTATTTATTTGCCTTAATTATCGCTCTGATTTGTCTAAAACCCTGTCTGGTTCATCTGCACGGCTTGAATGCTTCGACGGCTTCGTCTGGACTGTTCTCCTGCTCATTTGGCTCTCTCGACCAAAACTGTTCGGTCTCCTGGACTGTTTCCCCTGCTTCCACTGCTTTGCTTACTCGTCTGTCTCAGTTGTTCGCTCAATTAATTGCTTCATCAGTTTCGTTAATTGTGCTCGCTCCCTCTACTTCGTCTGCTTCATCTTCAACTGGTCCAGCTGCCTCCTACCACTCAGTGAAAGAAAAATAACTTCAATTCGTCAAATCTAGGAAACAATGTCGGGTCGAGGCAAGGGAAGTATGGGCTTGGGAAAGGGTGGAGCCAAACGCTACCGTAAGTTTCTCCAAGACAATATCCAGGGCATCACCAAGCCAACAATCTGTCGCCTCGCTCGTCGCGGTGGCATGAAGCGCATGGGTGCTCTGATCAACGAGGGGATGCGATGGGTGCTCAAGATCTTCCTTGAGAACGTCATCCGTGACACAATGACCTACACCGAACATGCTCGCAAAAAGGTCGTCACAGCCATAGATGTTGTTTATGCCCTCAAACTTCAGGTTGCACCTTTATGACTTCGGTGGTTAGCTTCTGCGATTTCTGGAATCGTGTGTTTCACAAGAATTATGGATCTTTATGAAATGTTTGCTACTCTTCTCGTGAAGAATAAGGTGGAAAAGAAGAATTATGTCTTGAAGAATATCAGACTTGCTCAACAGACAAATAGATGTCGTAGGTCTGCTCGCCAAGAGATAGAACTTATTCTAAAGTGCAAAATTCATTCATTGTGGAGTATAAAGATTCTTGAGTTGAAAAGGGCTGTTATGTTTGTATCATCATTTGTCTGATTCAGATCTTCTTCGCTAGTCATCGCTGCTTATGTAGTATCTTCGACACTCACGACTTCGACATCAGCACTTTTGGCTTGAAGATCAAGGAACAAATCGTCCTCATCATCATAGGAAAAATCAATAGCATTTGAATCGTATAACAAGACTTGAATCGTACTTGTGGGCTATGATCAATAACATTTTGATCATGAGGTAGATCCTACTTGTAGAATATGATCGATAACATCTGGATCGTGTAATTGGATCCTATTTGTGGGTTATGATCGATAACATTTTGATCAGGACGCGAATCCTACTTGTATGTTATGATCAATAGGATCAAGATCGTGTAACTAGATTCTATTTGTGGGATATGATCGGTAGCATTTGGATCAGGACGCAGATCTTACTTGTAGGCTATGATCGATAATATTTGGATCGTAACTGGATCCTACTTGTGGGATATGATCGGTAACATTTGGATCTTTTAACTGTAAGCAGATCCTTCTTGTGGCTATGATTCAAATTTATGGATGACAATGATAAAAGAGTTCTTGTTTTTCTTTGCTCAAATTATATTATGGTTCAGGAGTTGTCTCTAAAGCTTCAACATTATCATTTTCGACACTTTCGGCTTCGGCACTTACGACTCGAAGATTGTTGTTCCCGTCAGTTTTATCAGTTTTTTGTTGGCAAATTGATGCTTCTTGATCAATCAACATCAATTTGAGTGAGGATGTCAATCAAGAAAGACGAAAATAAGGCAACTAAATTAAGAGTTTTCTATAATTAGAAGCTTCCTTATTTAAATTATTTTCAATGTCTTTATTCTGATGTATTTCCCTTTTAGCAGAATTTTATATTATGAATATGCATTATTAAGTTACTTAAAAGATATTATATATAATCTTTTGTACCTAAAATAGGTTGTAAGATTATTATTTAATAGAATTAAAGCAAGGGGAAAATGCATCAAGCCTATTCAAAATTCAACCTATTTTTCTCAAGACTTTGACAGTTCTCCTTCGCACTGTGCCATCATAAGAAGTTGTAGTTTCCTCCTCGATCGTTCCTTGGTCCGAGTAAGCCTTTGATGTCGTCGCCTCCCTCTCCCTCCTTTGCCTTCGGTCTCAACACAATGCCGCAAATTCTTCTCATTCCTTTTCTCCTTCACACGGCCCAACATTGCACAATGGTCACTCACTTCTTCCTGCGACTTCTTCCTTTTTCGACTAGGGCACAGTAGCTTCTCCTCTTTATCTCTCCCCGTATCTCTCGCTCGTTCGTTCGTTGAATCGGGTAATTATGAAAAATCATATTTTATGATTTCTGAGGATTGACTTTTCCAACCGCCAGCATATTTATTATTATTTATTTATTTTGTTATTATTATAATTATTTTCTTTTATTACCTTTATAGTCTTTTTGGGTTCATCATAGTTTTTCCAGCTTTCAATTTTACATCCATTGAGATTTTCCAACTTCTTTAGGAAAAAGTTATTAAGTGTACGTCAAGACAATGGTTCGAATGCGACCAAAACTGTTGTGAATCACACTGTGACCGATCCGGACCGTATTAACGTGTAACCACGCAAGTAATAATTTCTCCTAATCCGGGCATTCCAATTCCCAAAAAAAATTAGTTATTTTTCATACATAATTTTTCAGAAGCTGGCCATCCATAGGCGCCTCCAGGACATGTCGTACAATAGTCGGGTGGAAAGGATGAGGTAGACAGTCAACTAAAGGATGGCCTCAGGCCACACAAAAAAAAGGACAATGACATACATGCGACACAGTTTTCATATATTCACAAATCTAGCACCAAAACTCTCATATTTACGTACATAAAACTATAATCTTTCATATCACAAAAAATATCACTAGCATCGACATTTTTTAAAACTAAAATACATCGCTTTATAAATAGATTTTTAAACACGATATGTTATAACTTTAGATATGTAAAGTTTGCAATCAAAAAAAGGTTGATGAAGAACGCCTCTAGCATTTTTTTGAAACTTTAAACCATGATCAACAAAATAAATTACTCGAATTCAACATCTTAAAAAAATAATTCAAAATTCAACCATCAAGGCATAAGCAACATGTCCGATCACTGCCTCCTACAGATGAAGAAATTAAAGAGAAAAGAACGGAAGTCCGGCCAAAAAACATATTCGTGGCTTTGAGAGAGAGAGAGAGAGATGCATACATACTTATTGCAGGGCACTAGAATAGAAAGCAGATACAGCAAAATACCAGTTTTACCTTTGGAGAAAAATATGCTGCAGGGGATGCATAAATCCACAGCAGTATAATGTACAAAACATTTCAGTTGCTTCTAAAATGGTTAAAAAAATATATATATACAACACAGCAATCAACTTCATCACATTGTTCTCACTTGGACCTGGAAATTCCCTCTAATATCGCATGCCCCCAAAATTTTAGCAATGAACCAGAATAAAAACAGAAAGCAACCCCGAGATATAAATGCTGAAAAACTCGTGCTTTCAAGATCATATGACAAAAAGTGCTGATCAGCTCATCCCAGGCTGGATCAAGGGAAAAAATGCCCAGTTATTCTTAGGAGTATTTTCCATCCCGAATTTTTTCTCATTTGCCCACCAGTCTGAATCCACTCTCTCCGAATTGCTGAAGTTGAATTCTTTAACGGCTAACATACCAGAGCTCGGGGAGTCATTGGAGGTCCCAACAAAGGAAATCTCGTCATGAATGCCATCAGCTTCGTCCTGCTCCCTACCAACTGAGGTTTTGCTCACAGGAACTGGAAATTCCAATGCAGCTTCAGAAGAGAGAATTGGTTTTCTGTCCAGACATCGTGTCACCTCTTCCGCAGTTAGCTCAAACGACACTCTATGAGCCAAAGCAGGCTCATTTCCCAGACCATTACTGGTTGTATCCATAGTTGGGTTGAGCGTTGTGTTCTGTCCATTAAAAAGAGAGTGGCTATTCCTAGAGGCGCGGCGGGTAACCAGCTCATGGAAATCTGTTCTGTCCATGTGTTTGGGAAACGAACCCGTTCGGGAAGAATGGAACTCGCGATCAGGAAAAGGAGATGAAGTGCCTGAAGGAAGGGTGCTCGGCGATATAAGATGGTAAGAATTGAGCTCTTGTGAATCGTTTTTCTTGGAGTTGGAATAAACAGAGGTCAAAAGTTTTGCGAATGGAACTTCGGGAGAAGAGGGAGTGGTAAATTGAACGGATTCAGGGGGTGGAGTGAAGGGTGCGGTGGATGGTTCTGTGGTGAAAGTTGAGAAAACTGGAGGGGAGACTAACTGAGTTTCATTGGCATAGGGTCCAATGGCAAAGATAGAAGGACGGCCACCAGGGGAGTAGATGTCAGCAGAAAGAGCAGAGAGAGTTATTCCACCAGCTGGTGATAGAGTGGCGGATGGAGGTCCAGACTGCAGGAAAGAAACAGGAGAAGAAGGGGGTGCGATGAATGGCCTGACAAGGGATGGTGGGTAGCTGGAGATTTCCGGTGGAGGAGCAGTAACCTGTTGTGGTGGTGGTGTGGGAACGAGGACTGCATGGCTGATGCGTCTGCCGTGATGATGGGATCCAAAGCACCAGTATAGCTTGAAATAGGAACTCCATCTTCTCCTCTGCAAGAAAAAAATAATATTAAGCTTGCTTGATTATGATTCGAGATATACAGCAAATATGTCACTATTTTGAGTATAATTGTGTAAATTCAAGTAAAAAGTTAAAATTCTTAATAAGTAGATGTAGACAAACTTCAGGAGTGCTTTCTAAGGCCGCAACATAGAATAGAAAATTTAAAAGCGATGCAGTGAAAATGTTTGCTTTTAGTTATTGATGGTTTGTTTCAGAATTGGTACACTTATAATTGGTTGTTTTATTTAATGAATTTATTATTTATTTGTTCTAATTATTAATGGTAATATGTTATCCATCATTTTGTATATGCTAATCATTATTTTAATTTTAGTAGAATAATTTTTTTAATAAATAAATAATAGGTTTAGGTTATGATTCAGGTTAATGGTGGAATAAAAGATGGCTTCCTTCTAGCGTCCTTCCTTTTTTTAACCATAAAGTTTCTTCATGCTTTCTTTCTCCGCCTCTTACCCTCTTAAAAGTGTAAAAATATTACCTGAGAACGAGCTAGGTGCAAATAGGTGCAGATCGATGATATTGGGGATATTTGCTCCTTCGAAGCATTCATCAGTCCAATTTATAGATAACCTCTTATCTTTCTGTTTGTTCATCTAAAGTGAATTCTTACCTTCTTGGCAATCAAAATATCAAAAGTTCGCCATGATTTATGTTTATACTATCATGTTCATCATCAGTTTCATCAAAGCAAGTTTTTATTATTTTTTCAGTTGTTTCCGTAGATTTCTTAGAAATTTGCACTCCTTATATTTCATTTATATATTTTCTTCACTGGTTCCAGAATTTTCTTCTCTTCCATAACTTCTTCCCTCAGCCTATGAGCCAAAATAATTAGCGCTCTAAGTAATCCAAGAAAAGACCCGCTAATGCAGGAAGAAAAATATCAGCTGCTTTGTAACACTCTTATTTAACCTTCCTGGCCTAAAAACCAACCAGAAAAAGGAGATAAAAATGTTTAAGAATCCATCAAAATACATCCAATGTCCCAAAGTCCTAGGTTGACAATGGATCCATCAACACTTACATTAAGATGTGATTAATAAGTGTCTTTCTGTAAGTGAAGAAAATACAACTGCTTTTGATAAAAAGCTTGTTGAAGAAGAAATTGTTCATGTTAAAAAACATTAATTTTAGTCATATTTCTGCCATGGTTGTTTCCCTCAAGTCCTCATCTATCAAATAAATGAATCACTGAGATAGCTTCTTCATTCATCTATGTCTTGCCTTTTTCATGTATATACCAAATTGCATACTCTTAAGATTCTCTTCCTCGCTCATAGCCTTTATTGTGCCTTGAGAGATTTTGCCTCAACAACAATTAAAATAACAAAAGTGCAGTTCTTCAAGGATAGCAATGAAAATTTGGAAATTTGACACTGCATAAACACTAGTCTGCAATCCAATTTAAGAAAAAGGACAACAGTTGATTCATTAAAATTTTGATGTAGCAAAAATAATCTTTAGTTGCGGATGGTTTGCACAAGTTGGCTGAGTTGCCTCAGCTCACAGTAACAACCACCACCAATTTAAGTAGTACACTACTAGGTCAAATAAAAGCTACTTCACTAATGGGGTAAGGGTATTAGGTAAAATTTTAAATACAAGATATTAAAATCATATGCCACAAATTCATATTGAAGCATAAACCAAACAACATTCTTGAAATAAAATTTTTTAAAACCAAACCAAAAGTGTATTGATGGAAGGAAAGGTTCAAAGTTTGATCATGAAGATTTATATCTTATTAAAACTATTTAAATGCGGTATTCTTATTAAAACTATTTAAATGATGTCGCACTTTCATTCTTGATGATAAAAAAGTGATCTCTCTCATATGCATCCTAAAATATATGCATATACATAAAAGAATTCCAAAAATATTACATTCCACCCAATCTATTGCAAATTCAAACCATATTGGTTCAATCGCTCCCAATTTTCATGAGTTTATCCTAATTCTTTAATTGGACAAAACTAATTTGAGGGCCACTTGGAGGTTTGTCTGATTTAACTGCCCACTCTAGTTCAATTTTCAGAACCACACTTAAGTTAATTAAAGTCGGGCCTTTTCCTTTTAAATATTTAAATAAATATACCAATACAAAATTCTAATATTCTCCATTCATTCTTTAAACATTAAAAAAAGTCGGATTATTAAAGATAGCTAGAAAAAAAGTCAATAATTGGCGATTAAATCACATGTGCTAAGAAAATCATGAGTTTATTATTTAGTTTTAAGTCAATCCCACTACAATTCAAGATGCTAAATTTATAGAGTATGCATTTCAACACCACATGAGAGAGAGAGGGAAGGAGGGAGGGAGAGAGAATGACATGAAAGAAAGCTAATATAATATTAATTTAATACTAGCCGATGATGGTGATTTCTTTTTTGAATTTCATGTTTCTATTTAAATGAACCTAAAGCAAAAGAAAGGTTTAAACCGTACAAAATCATGAAGACAAAGTTCAAAATGCTGTAAATTTTAGGATGGAATTTGGGAGTTATAGCTCCTTCGGATTCAAGCTTGAGGTAAGCGTCATACAATGATTCTCTCAAGAATATTGAAATCACATAAAAGAAAGAATTCGCTAGACAAGGAAGATCCGGCAGTCATACAAATTGTAATCCTACGAGTTTGTTGTTGGAATTCCTGTGATTGTTGAGATTATCTATCAGACTGTGCATCAACTTGTCCATGGAAAGCAACCCAAAATATATTCACAATGGCTTTGGTTTCATAAATGCATGGACTATCGTGAATAGGTCAAAAATGTTTAAAGAGCTCAGGGACTGTTGTCCCTCAATTTTATGCAGGCTCTAGTTCACCTATGGTGAAACAACAAATATTTGCATGAAACATGATCGCAAACTCTCCTCAATATATGTCTGGCAAGTGACCCTCTCTACCCAGTCATTCGCTGGCTTAAGTTAAGTGTGTTCAACTTCATGGCCATTAGACACTGGCACTTTCATCAAAGACACTACGAAGGTAGTGAAAGCCTTAAAATATTTANCTTTATTGTACCTTGAGAGATTTTGCCTCAACAACAATTAAAAGACCAAAAGTGCAGTTCTTCAAGGATAGCAATGAAAATTTGGAAATTTGACACTGCATAAACACTAGTCTGCAATCCAATTTAAGAAAAAGGACAACAGTTGATTCATTAAAATTTTGATGTAGCAAAAATAATCTTTAGTTGCGGATGGTTTGCACAAGTTGGCTGAGTTGCCTCTGCTCACAGTAACAACCACCACCGATTTAAGTAGTACACTACCAGGTCAAATAAAAGCTACTTCAGTAATGGGGTAAGGGGATTAGGTAAAATTTTAAATACAAGATATTAAAATCATATGCCACAAATTCATATTGAAGCATAAACCAAACAACATTCTTGAAATAAAATTTTTTAAAACCAAACCAAAAGTGTATTGATGGAAGGAAAGGCTCAAAGTTCGATCATGAAGATTTATATCTTATTAAAACTATTTAAATGTCGTATTCTTATTAAAACTATTTAAATGATTTCGCACTTTCATTCTTGATGATAAAAAAGTGATGATATGTATCTCTCATATGCATCCTAAAATATATGCATATACATAAAATAATTCCAAAAATATTGCATTCCACCCAATCTATTGCAAATTCAAACCATATTGGTTCAATCGCTCCCAATTTTCATGAGTTTATCCTAATTCTTTAATTGGACAAAACTAACTTGAGGGCCACTTCGAGGTTTGTCTGATTTAACTGCATACTCTAGTTCAATTTTCAGAACCACACAAGTTAATTAAAGTCGGGCCTTTTCCTTTTAAATATTTAAATAAATATACCAATACAAAATTCTAATATTCTNCGTATTCATCCCCTCTCTTTATTTCCTCTCTCGCAATCCCTCTCCTGATTCGAAGGAGTTCGTTCGATTCCCTTAGCAAGGTTGTATCACTTGCTGCATGCAAGGGGCGAACAACCGCAGGTTGCAACCGAACCGAGCGTTCCCCTAGGTGCCACAACTCACAATTTGAGATTTCGGGGTGAAATCTAAGGGTACAAATTCCTCTCCCTCGCCATTTTAAGCTTTCACTTCTTTCCTCACTCTTCGATTTTGTCTTTTGCCTCATTTCTCATGCATTTTTCATTTCTGATAGCCTTCGAAGACGTTCTTGTGTTGAAAGTGTCGAATGTGATTTGCGAGCTCCGTAAGGTATTTGGTACGAATTCAGCAAAAGAAAGAGGAGTTTAAGAAGATATGCAGAAGAGAAGAAGATTTGGCCGCTTTGGAGAAGAGCTCGTTGTCGAGAAGACTGTTTAAAGTATAATTTAGCGGTNGATTCAGGTTAATGGTGGAATAAAAGATGGCTTCCTTCTAGCGTCCTTCCTTTTTTTAACCATAAAGTTTCTTCATGCTTTCTTTCTCCGCCTCTTACCCTCTTAAAAGTGTAAAAATATTACCTGAGAACGAGCTAGGTGCAAATAGGTGCAGATCGATGATATTGGGGATATTTGCTCCTTCGAAGCATTCATCAGTCCAATTTATAGATAACCTCTTATCTTTCTGTTTGTTCATCTAAAGTGAATTCTTACCTTCTTGGCAATCAAAATATCAAAAGTTCGCCATGATTTATGTTTATACTATCATGTTCATCATCAGTTTCATCAAAGCAAGTTTTTATTATTTTTTCAGTTGTTTCCGTAGATTTCTTAGAAATTTGCACTCCTTATATTTCATTTATATATTTTCTTCACTGGTTCCAGAATTTTCTTCTCTTCCATAACTTCTTCCCTCAGCCTATGAGCCAAAATAATTAGCGCTCTAAGTAATCCAAGAAAAGACCCGCTAATGCAGGAAGAAAAATATCAGCTGCTTTGTAACACTCTTATTTAACCTTCCTGGCCTAAAAACCAACCAGAAAAAGGAGATAAAAATGTTTAAGAATCCATCAAAATACATCCAATGTCCCAAAGTCCTAGGTTGACAATGGATCCATCAACACTTACATTAAGATGTGATTAATAAGTGTCTTTCTGTAAGTGAAGAAAATACATTTGCTTTTGATAAAAAGCTTGTTGAAGAAGAAATTGTTCATGTTAAAAAACATTAATTTTAGTCACATTTCTGCCATGGTTGTTTCCCTCAAGTCCTCATCTATCAAATAAATGAATCACTGAGATAGCTTTTTCATTCATCTATGTCTTGCCTTTTTCATATATATACCAAATTGCATACTCTTAAGATTCTCTTCCTCGCTCATAGCCTTTATTGTACCTTGAGAGATTTTGCCTCAACAACAATTAAAAGACCAAAAGTGCAGTTCTTCAAGGATAGCAATGAAAATTTGGAAATTTGACACTGCATAAACACTAGTCTGCAACCCAATTTAAGAAAAAGGACAACAGTTGATTCATTAAAATTTTGATG
>JXCR01103024.1:33523-62075 GCA_002079205.1 Phalaenopsis hybrid cultivar
AGTGAAATCAATTCCAATCATCCAAAATTGATTTTATGGTTTTAATTATCATGATACTCTGAGAATATCAAAGACGGTCGAATACATTAGTGATGATGGCAATATGGAAATAAGGTTGACAATATTATAGAATAATATAAAGATGAAGGGTGTAATGAGTCGAGTCAAGTTTGAGCCACCCTCAACTTTTCTAGAGCTTGGTTATGTAATTGAGCTCGAGCTTGAGTTTTCCTGCATGAGTTCGATTCGACTCATGAACCAGCTCATTTATTATGAGAAATGAGATAATTTTTTTGAAAATTTTAATATTTGTGTACTTAAACTCTTGAATTCTAATATATTTTAATTGTAGCTTATTTTCTAGCGAGTTGAATTAGGGCTTACTCAAGCATGCGTAGTTAACTCATAGAGCTCAGCTCACCAGCTCTTTTTTGGGTTGGAGGTAAGCCAGCTCGCATCAACTTGACTTGGTTACACCCCTTAAATATCCTATAGAAGTGTTCCCGATACCAACCTCTGGATTCAACCATAGGCTTCAGTTGAAAAAACCATATGTACTATCACAACATTTTACATCATATAATCCAGAATAAAGGAAGCAAAAAGATCATATACCCCAAACTAAAAACTACTTCAAGTATTTAAAAAAAAAAAAACTCCTATCTCTCAAATATTTAAGGCAAAGAGAAGCAACTGTACTTAACAATTTATGATCACTGATTAAGCCAACAAAAAATACAGTAACAATTAGGCCAACATTTTTCCATGCTCCAAACATAAACAAGATTTCTCATGTACCATGCACTGAATATGCCCTTTAGCTTTCAATGAACCCATCCCGATTCTCAGAGGTCCTATCTAATTCAGTTAAGCGTTGGTCAACGGAGCCTCGTAAACCAAACGGCTTTATAGTACTTCAATCAAGCGCTGGTCAATAGACAAACGATATTCTGACCTCTTCAGGATTCAAAACTCCACAACCGCGATTCATGAGATGAAATATCTGATGCGGCCTTTTGAGGGATAAAAATATACAACAAACATAGATACCTCAGGCATACATGTAGGCTAATGATCCCCACTCAATCCAATCACAAGGACGAATAATTAGTCCAATAGAGCAAATTGAACTTCAAAGCTATAATACTCTCCAGAACAAACCATCAAAACATCAATAAATCCAAAAAAGGTTAAACAGCCGCGGAAACATCAAAAGGAAACCCTACGGATCTCACTTGGATAAAGAGGAAAAAAAAAACCAAAATCAAATTCGTAAGGAGAAAATGAATAGCTGCAACATACCGAAACCGTGGCTGGTTGCACTCGGCTCTCCGCTGAGGCCATAGCAGCAGCCGCGGCATTCACCGTCTCCACGCTACTGTTCATCGCTTCCGCTCCGTCCCAGATAAAATCTGAAACCTAAATCCTCCAAATCACCCCTTCTAAACTCCGCTCAACAACAGATTTCACCAAGCCAAAAAACAGCAACTATAAAAAAAACTACAAATTCATCTGTAAACACCACTCAGTCCGACACAGAATTCCCCGAAAAAGAGAAAGAAGAATTCTGCAGCACTCTCTGATCGGAATCAAAAGCGGCAGCAAAGTGGCTCTAAAGCTTCTGAGTTCTGAGCCGCCCAATCGAGCTGATGGGGGAGCACATAGATAAACACGAGCAGTCTTGGGAGCAATGCTGCCGACCTTTTCGTTGCAGGGCAAGCCGGTCGTGGAAACTGNGCTCCGCTCAGCAACAGATTTCACCAAGCCAAAAAACAGCAACTATAAAAAAACTACAAATTCATCTGTAAACACCACTCAGTCCGACACAGAATTCCCCGAAAAAGAGCAAGAAGAATTCTGCAGCACTCTCTGATCGGGATCAAAAGCGGCAGCAAACGGGCTCTAAAGCTTCTGAGTTCTGAGCCGCCCAATCGAGCTGACGGGGGAGCACATAGATAAACACGAGCAGTCTTGGGAGCAATGCTGCCGACCTTTGCGTTGCAGGGCAAGCCGGTCGTGGAAACTGATGCGTCTCACGTGTGGNTCACCACTCAGTCCGACACAGAATTCCCAGAAAAAGAGAAGGAAGAATTCTGCAGCACTCTCTGATCGGGATTAAAAGCGGCAGCAAACGGGCTCTAAAGCTTCAGAGTTCTGAGCCGCCCAATCGAGCTGATGGGGGAGCACATGGATAAACACGAGCAGTCTTGGGAGCAATGCTGCCGACCTTTTCGTTGCAGGGCAAGCCGGTCGTGGAAACTGATGCGTCTCACGTGTGGCTGGTCGGGTCCCACTCGTGTTGCCAAACGCGCTTAGCCTACGGATAGGGGCAAGAGTGGAAAATCGGGATTTGTCGGGTTGGCCACAGCGTGACTTGTTAAGCCATAAGAGTTAAAGTCCTTGTTCGTTTATACATGTCTTTGAAAAAGCCATTTTAAATGTTAAAAGTGGACAAGTTTATTTTATAAATTATAATGGCTGTTTGAGTTCAAAACGAACTATTAACTTTTTAATACTACTATTTATCAAATTTAAAAATAAAATAAAATAAAACATAGGAAAATAGATTGGTTGTCATTCTGTGTCTCCTTGTTATCATAACCACTTCGGGCACATCTTTCATGGATAGCACAGCTTGTATATTGTAGTTTGCTCGGCGTCCATGGTATTTAGGCTGTTCTCAATGTAATAATTTTATTTGAGGGTAATGTTGGGCGCAGGAGCTTCACATGGCCTTGCTGGGCGGTGTATTCGCCGATCCTCTGTCTCTGTCTGCTTTAGAATCTTGCCAATAAAACTATCATTCAAGATAAGAATTTCTTACATCAGGTGGATGGTTGTCTTTCCTTTCTCTCTACCATTGATTCACCATTGATTCTTTCTATCTGTGACTTTTTCTTCATATCTTTTCATACTTCTCATACAGAATTTAAAGGGTCTCTTCGGCTTACCTAATGGTGAGTTCCGATGGCGACTGAAGAAGGACGTCAAGGCCATAGAATAGTTCAGCCACCAAGTGTGCGAGGAGAATGAGCGGTTTTGCGCCCTCAGAAGGTCAACCCTTCCCCCTCTCTTCATTTTAGTTACCTTTATGTGAGTAATTNAAAGTCCTCGTTCGTTTATACTTGTCTTGAAAAAGCCATTTTAAATATTAAAAGTGGAGAACATTATTTTATAAATTATAATGGCCGTTGAGTTCAAAACGAACTATTAACTTTTTAATACTATTATTTATCAAATTTAAAAATAAAATAAAATAAAATAAAAGATAGGAAAATAGATTGGTTGTCATCACCACTTCGGGCATGTGTCTCTCTATTATCATCACCACTTCGGGCATATCTTTCATGGATAGCACAACTTGTATGTTGTAGTTTGCTCGACGCCCATGGTTGCAGGCCGTTCTCAAAGTAATAATTCCATTTAAGGGTAATGTTGAGCTGCAGGGCCGGAGCTTCACATGGCCTTGTCGGAGGTGCATTCACCGACTCATTTGTCTCTGCCTACTTTAGAATCTTGCCGATAAAACCATCATTCAAGATAAGAATTTCTTACATCGGATGGGTGGTTGTCTTTCCTTTCTCTCTACCATTGATTCACCATTGATTATTTCTATTT
Organism: Phalaenopsis hybrid cultivar; assembly: GCA_002079205.1. Classification (NCBI taxonomy): domain Eukaryota; kingdom Viridiplantae; phylum Streptophyta; class Magnoliopsida; order Asparagales; family Orchidaceae; genus Phalaenopsis; species Phalaenopsis hybrid cultivar. Next base: position 37,142 of record JXCR01103024.1, read on the forward strand.
GTGACTTTTTTTCATATCTTTTCATACATCTCATACAGAATTTAGAGGGTCTCTTCGGCTTGCCTAAGGGTGAGTTCCGATGGCGACTGAAGAAGGACGCCAAGGCCATAGAATGTTCAGCCTCCAAGTGCGCGAGGAGAATGAGCGGCTTCGCGCCCTCAGGATGTCAACCCTTCCCCCTCTCTTCGTTTCAGTTACCTTTATGTGAGCAATTGTCTCTTACATTGACACTTTACTTTCAGACGCAGATGCCACCAAAAACCAATGAGGGGTTGGTGAAATACTTTCTTAAACATTCAATTCTAGATTGCAAGATTGAGGACCCAATGAGTTTTTTCTACATATATGTACTGAATTTTAGAACATGAGCGGAGTTTCATTTCCATGGTGCCCTCCAAGGAACTAATTGCTCTCTTATGTTCTGTAATGACGAAGAAACATCTTTGCGGTCAACGCAACGTGGGGACACGGGAATGTACCAAATGATCGGAAAAAAAAAATTATCATTGTTCCCTACAAGGGAACCAATGACTGACGCATTCTCAAACTAGTCATAAGAGTTTATAGAAATATGAAAATAGTTCTCAAATATTTTAAAATTTAGCTTTAATAATTCTTCGTAGAGTCTAGTTCAGTCCCAAATTAAAACTATTTCGGCCTTAATTTAAAATATTTGAGAATTATTTGGATATTATATAAATTCTGAGATGAAAATGATTTTATATAAATAGATTGGGATGTTTTGACAGTTTACTCTGTCATATTTATTTAAAAAACTAAACGTTGTTCTGATTTCTGAACTTTTGTCATGTTGCTGGCACGAATCAACCTGAAATTAAGAAAAAAAACATATTATAATAAGCGGATTATTAATATAAAAATTACGACATAACACTTGTTTTGTATTCATCTACATGCCGAATACATAATTCTTCTAATTTACATATGTAATAGTGGTATTTACACACATACCACCCAATTCATCTGTATTTACATATCTGTGACATGCGAATCTTCCTATATAATATCCCAAATAATAATATCAATTTGACCATTAATCCTTTTAACTATATGGACATAAATATACACGCTTGGAGAAATATATTGGAATTCGGATAAGGGGATTCCACCAATTGTCTTAGGAGCATTTGCATGCATACCGCCTAATTCCTATGCATTTACATATCTAACACCTAAACTTTATTTTAACATTTATACCACCCAAATATCTCATATCACATCAAAAATATCTTTATTTACATATGAATAACATAACATATGCAATATGAAAGAATTGATTGGTGTGCGTGTAAATCCTTCATTATTTTTAAAAAGTAGAATACAAATGGAGCGTTAATAGCAGCAATTTTTTAGTGAAAAGCTACTTGTCCTTCTTCCCAATGTCTTCCTCATCTCTTATAATCGTCATTAGTGTATGATAAAAGTGAGACAATATTTCGAGGCATGTTATGTCTTCCTCAAATATCTTGCTTTAAGTTGGTGATATTACATATATGATTTGTTGAATCCGAATTTATTTGTGAATCACATCCAAGAAATAGAACATAAGACAAGAGAGAGAGAGAAAGAGAGAGACAGAAGGGAAAGTGCGTAGCAATGTACAATTTATCGAATTATTGATTAGTTTTTATGAGGAAATGATTCCCCTATTTATGGAAAAGGAGTACAATATAAGAAATAATATATTTGTCATTGCTTTAATAAAGGCTTTACACTATATTTTAGGTATTTTATAAATGTAGGCTTTCAGTTCGGTCACCCTATAACTCGGTTGGCTGAGATTAATCAGTTATGGTTTAGCAAGACCCGTTCCGCTGACTGTGTCGAATAGGTTGTCGGTTAGCCTTTAATGGCCTTCAGGGTTGGTGAGAATTAACTCGATCGACTTGATTGTGTCGGTCACCTATGCTAGTCGAGCCACCGACTATTGATCTCTTCCTCCTATATAAGGAACTTCTGTCGACAAAGCAAGGCTAGGTTATTGGGTATAGGATGAATCACCGTAATCTGAACCTGAACGAGGTGATCCTTTGGGAATGCTTGATATAGTTATGTGATGGCAAGTTCTTAGTCTTGAATGCAGAATTTCAAGAACGTCTTCGAGATAACTTGTGATGTCGTATTATTCCGTTAATCTGGTCATGAGGATAGGAGATCAATGCCTCTGCTCAGCATGAAAGGTTTCAGTCTTTAGCTCGAATAGCCTTCATTCGGTCGGCCTTGAACATTGGCTTAGGGTGTTGCACCTGGTCAAACGGGTCTTTCGATACTCTGCTAGTGAATGATTAGCTTTATGATGTTGAACTCTTAGTCTTCCACCAATGGAACCTTAGTCTTCAGTCTCTGAACCCTTGGGTCATCCGGTCAACTTAGTCGCTCTCGTTTGTACATTTTTGTTTGTTGGATTTCCTCAATATTCATGCATATGCTTACAAATTTTACTTCCCAATTTCTCTTCTTGAAAATTACACTTGCGATAAGAATAAATGAATCAAGTACAATAGTAGATTCATTTATTTCAAATTTATAGCTTTTAATAATTTTAGGATTCCTTCTTGTAAAGTTCTCAAAAGCGTTTAGACGATGCTCTAAGTGTTGATATGATGAGGAGGGCATTTGGGGAGTTTACATCTCCGCCCTACCCTGAGGCAAAGAAAAAACTTAATGGGGAAAAGAAGTATGAGGAGAAGAAGGCGTCTGAAGAAAAGAAGGGTCATATGTCGACGTTCGTAAAAAGAAGCTAGCTTCACACAAGGCAGCCGACTTGGTGGACCAAGAGGATCATCTAACTCACTTCAGAGTCTTTGAAGGGAGAAGGACTAGGTAGATGAAAGGAGTTGGCCAGTCGGATAGGCTGCAAGTACATCGACCAAACCTCCTATACTGGCTCATGACCGATCGATTAATCCTCCTGTGTAGGAAGTCGTTGGGTCCTTTTATTTTGTGAGAAGAAGCTACAGGTGCAACATGGTTAAATGAGGGACCGAGGAGTATGACCGCTCTACCGCTGCATGGTGAGAATAATTTATCTCTTCAATCGACAGAGATTGATCGGATCCCTGGTTTGGTAAGGCTTGATATTTATGTTTAAGAAAATTTTCTTCGTATTTTCTAACATTTTTTTATGTAGAAAAGGCGATCCAGATCATTGACTAGGCATAAGAGGACAATAGCCAGGGCCAGACTTTGGGTCTGGTTCATATGACTCATGCATCAACTTGGTGTGAGGATAATGTAGTCAACCACTCCACCATCCCCCTTAAAACCCATAGAGAAGTGGTTGATGGGCAGAGGATGTCCATTAGGTCGCTAACCCGTTGACTAGAGAAAATGGATGACTCTTATGCCCAGATCACAAGGATGTAAAGGGAGGAAGAATTGAAGGTGTTGTGAGATAAGATGGTTGTTCTTCAGTTAGAGCTTTTGAATATCTGGTTGACATGCATGATGCTCCGGGTTTAGATCGAGGGCGACCACTTTGACATGTTTAAGTCTGGTGACAAAGTGTTGCACAAAAAGCTGTTGGCATGAGCTTGTCTTGCCCGAAGCAGCCAATGAGTTTCTTGTAGAGTATTTCCTGAAATAAAATTTTGAGTTTTTTTTAATTATTTTTTAAAATTAAATATAAACTTATAATTATTTCTTTCAAAAACTATGTTGATGCTGATGTGAGGTATGACTTTCAGAATGACTTTGCTTCCATAGGCCCCTTAATGTATAAGGGTGAGAGGTTGGAGTTTTGCGCTACACTCTTTGATCCTTCGCTGGCCTCTCTCTCTCGGCTTCTTTTATTTTTATTTCTCTAGTTTAGATGGATCCAATGTACCTATCCCATCTCTTTGAGTCGATATCATTGCCTGAGAGGTCAAATATGCCACCCATATATATGACTCTGCTCTAAGGCATGTGTGTTTTTGATGATTCAGTCTAGCTTCGAGCCATCGAGAGTTATGACATAACACTTAATATGTTCGAAGGAGATTGTCTTTTCTATGGAGACCACTTTGGAGTTTTCCCTACTTAGATCAATTCAAAATCCATAGAGGCCATCATTACCTACATTATTTACTACTGACAAGCTCGAATCCTTTGGTTGCTGAAGTTTTTCATCTATGCCTTTTCTTTTTTAGTTGGCTTAGATGAATATGTTTAATTCAGTTCAGTTGGAAAGTTCCAACTTTTGGGACTTGAAAGCAAAATCAAGGATATGAAGCTTTGATTCTTTCTTGGGTAGTCCTCTATTAGTTGATGGATCCAGATTATCCCAATCAGGGGCGTTTATAAGAAGTCCCTCCCACCTCAGACTCGGTGCAAGGTCGAAGAAGTGGATGAGAGGTGACCATCGGTGCACAAGTACACTGACATGTTAACTGTCAACCAGGTTTTAGATCCATATATTACAAATATTTTGGTGGATCAGATCCTAAAGTGGCCTAAAAAGAGGCACATAAGGACGATAAAGTTTCTCAAAATAAATCATGGAGGAAAACCACCCCTCAAAAGGTTATGCAATTGGCAAGCTAAGGGTTGTCCATCTCTTGAGCCAACAAAAGGACTGAAGGTGCAGACCTAATATTTTTTTTTTTAGATCTTAATAGTGATTCAATGAGTCTCAATAGGCAAGCTGACATTAATTCAGAGAAAAGTTAAGACTTCTTTCATGGCTCTAAGTCTGTCCGAGGGACAATGTTGGGAGGTTGAGAAAATCTTGAGCATCCGGAGAAGCATTGCCGAAGAGTTGGATTCATTGAAGGCAGAGCCAAAGATAAAGCTACTTTTAATTCTTTTTAAAGGAACTTGGATTCACCGGCTTTTTTGTTTATATATCTTCATCATCTGATTGCTCTTTTTAAAAAAATCTCTCTCCTAAATCGTATAAATGATTCAAAGAAAAGACAAATTGGAAAAAAATGGGATATACAATGAAGATAGACAAAAAAACTTTAAAAAATAACATAAAAGACTTATGTACCGTAATCAACGTGTGATAGGTCAATAATATACGTCCAAACAATATCGGATTAAAATACCTCAAAATACATTATCCACAAAGAAAATCCCTACATATGTCATCCACAAATAGAGAACCAAAATGAACATTTTTATTTTGGTGTCACGAGCACTCTAATGGAACGTATCACTTTGGTTAATTACATCTTGAGAGATACCCAATAATACTCTCGATAAAAGAGGTCTTGCTTACATTATCGTGATAATCGATAAATATGTAACTGAAAGGATAATGATTTCGCTTAAGAACATCTCGATGCCTTTAAAGTTATCGCTAAGTCACAAAGCAGATAGTGAGTCTATCATATCTCAAATGGGTGGCGGCTCATCAGCATACGGGGCCTAAAAATAACCAAGTCAGCTCATAAGATTCACTCTATACTTTCTAGCCTAACCAGGCCATAAGGGTAAAGGGTGAATCATTATATCCCAAAAGAGTGGTGGTCTATTCGCAATCGGGGCTTACAAGATGAAATCAATATTGTCACAAAAAGATGAATGAGCTCAAAAGGACCAATAAAGGATATGTAGAATAATTCTAATTGAGTAGAGATAACTAGGTAGGATTCCATGGATCTATCATCCTGAGCGATTAGACTCCTTGCTAGCAATCCATGAATTGCATCATCTTAAAGAATCTCGGTAGCCCAAAGGTCAAAAGAAGAGAAATTTGAATCCTATGACCCTTTAAAGTTAAAGCTTGTTAGGATGAGACTTATACCAGCTAAATAAACGACAAATATGCCATTTGAGTGGAAAGGAAAAGAGAGGTTCAATTATAAAGTTGAAAACACTCCCACAAAGGACTTATACCCAGACTAGGTCGGAGAAGCCTTTAAAACCCTAAACATGCTAAACAATCATCTAAGTATAAGAACTTATGTTTGGTTGGTCAGGTTGAAGAAGCCCGAGAACTTTCTTTGGAGCAAGCAATATGATGCAATTATCTAAAGTCCAGAGCGTGGAGACTCTATTAAATATGACTTGGGTGATAGTCATGCACGCAACCCACTATAAAGCCAACCCGAAGGCAATACAGAAAAATAAAGTACAATTTTATATAGTTGAATATTTTAATCCTAGATGTTGATTAATCTTAATCTCTTTTAGGCTTTTTTATCAAAAAAATTATTTTAGGTCCTTAAAGAGTTTACATTTTATATCAAAGGATTTCAAGATAAACCACAATAAAAAAGAGTAACTAGCAAGCACAATGCGCAAAGCAAAACAAGCAAAGTATAAAATAATAAAAGACCAGGTGTCGCTAGATCGACAACATATCCCAAAAAACAAAAAGAGTGTTATGTGCCACATATACACGCTTGGTCTAAAATGTCATACATCAATCTCAAAATGCAAAATTAAGATACAAGATACATGCATTTGCTCTTGGCCCCCGCCACAGGGTTCTATGCCACAAGCCCCTTAGAACCCATGCATGTATCTTATTTCCACTATAGATTCCATCAAAAGACTATAAAAAGTAAATAGTAACGTCCAAAGAAGACTTGATATGCATGAAAATTAGTTTAGCATAAAGCTATATACATGCAACGTAATGAACCATTCCAAGTGGAGGAGAGCTCAATAGCACCTGCAGAAAAGATGTTAGCATAAATCATTACAGCTCCTCCCTATTGGACATAGCTCCTTATAAGAAGACCACCCCTAATATACTATTGCACATGTCTCACACCAAGTAAACACACAAAGGTAGCACACAAAAATATGTCCTACCAGGGCATAAAATAACAAGGAACAATACTCGGACATCAAAAGTACTACCTAAGCACCTTAGTCCTGGCCTAAAAAACCATCTACCACATAATTTCCTAGTATCAACATCCAAGTGTGTGCACTGTGCAGGGTAAAGTCTATATGTATGAATAGGCATTAAAAAATTGAGGAGTTATTAAGTTGTCGGCTGCTAGGATGGATATCCTAACACCCGTTTTAATTTAATTTAATACATATATAATTTATAAAAAATAGTATTTTAAATTTTTTAAAATACAAGACCAAACCGATCTCATATCCCCAGTAGTTTAAATAGATGAGCCTAATACTGCAAGTAGTGCACCTATTACGAGGGATATACACATTGCTTACTGATGAAGACTCGATTAAATAAACTAAAGATTGTATGACAACCTTTTAAGTCTGCAAAATCATTTTATATTGACCGACAAATTCTTCTATTTAATACAAAGAATTAAATAGAGTTTATATTAAGCTGGGTTCGAAAATGCTTCCTATAAGGGTAAGCCCCTATAGTTAATTACATCTTAGATAACCAGAGTCACCTAAGAAACTCTCGATAAAAATCAGGGGATATTATCTTCAAAGAGGTCAAAGGGTTAAGACTTTCCAACGAGATTGGACAAAGAGGTGTGAATGGGGAATGACTCAAGTTTGGAACATTTTATTGTGGAATCCAAAGGAGGAGAGACTAGGGGATGTCATAGATCCAGAGAAGAGCCTCAGTGACTTCCCAAGCTATCCTATGGTTTGGCTTCAATTTTAGATTAGATTTTTTTGAATATTTCATCTTGCCAAATTTATTAATTAAGGCTTATATTCATGTGAAACAATCACACAAATAGCCTGGAAGATGTGAGGAATTAGGTCGTAGCAGATGACAAACTCGAAATCCTAAAACAGGTTAGGGCTTAAATTGTATAGCAGTCATACAAAGGCCTAAAGAAAAGTTGAGGATTTATGTTTACATAAGCAAACAACCTCTAATTCATATGGATGTGTTGTTTAATTCTAAGGAGTGGTTTAGCTGGTGTAGACATGTTTTTGTTATTGAAGATGGTTATGCTGCTCACAATGCTAGCTATAAGCTTTTCGTCGTGGCAAGTTTAAGTCTTATAATGTGTTAAGTTACGATGTCAAATCAAATGTTCCTATGGTTATGGTTCTTTGAATATTATAGGGCTTGTTAAAGTTGATTAGAGCGACACTGGTTAGGATCCTACGGTTCCCTTATTCTGATACCACTATTTTCTTTCGGATTCACTTAGTTCAAATGAATTTACTAAACTCAACTTAATGAGTTTCATACTTTCAATTAGACCTTGAGAAATCTCGTTAGCAACCGTACGTTACCTCCTTCGAGGGATTCCTGATCATCTGATAGAGACGTCTTAATTTAGTTGCAGTTGTTGTTTTGTGATGTTTGTGATTCAATTTTGAGTTGTCTTATATTTTGAATGTTGTGAAGATCAATTTTATCTTGGTTGATTTTAATTTTGGCTTTGGTTTAAGTTTTATAGCTATCCTAAAGTTTTTAGTTCTCATGCAGGGTGACATCATTATTTAGCGTATAAGTTTGTAAGCCTAAAAGTACAGTGTAGAAAGTACAAGAAAAGAAGGTACTGTAAACTGTAAGAGCATACTTGGCGAGTCTTCTCGTTCCTCCACCTGAAACTTTAGTATCTTTGCAAGGCATATATATATTATATATATAATGTTACAGGAATTAAAGCATGCTTATAAAGGAAAATATAAAATACAAGTTTGAGGTGTATTTACCAGATCCTATGTCATATTCTAGTGGGTCCAAATTTTGAGGATGATTCCATTAAGCAAATCATAATAAGTCTAGGTGTCCTTCAAAATTTCCAAATGATCATGAAGAAGTCTCGGATAATACCCTAGACATTTCATAGTCCCTGAAATTATCTAGAGTTCATTTTGGCCTTATTGTGTTTACTATTTAGTTCATCCAATTGATATGCTTATGCTCAATGAATTATGATGTTTTAATTATCTCTTAAGTGGGGTAATCATGACTTGATATCTCACTTATGAATTATATGAGAAGAGGCCCTTGGGGCAACTTTACTTAATTAAGGAATTTGCTACTTTGATTTTGAAGAATGGGCTTGTAGTGTTTTGAAAGGTTTTAAGTTAATTATAAATTATTTTCTAAACCTCATTATACAAAATTTGGATTAAGCCTAATTCACTACTAAGCCCTTTAAGATTTAATGGGTAGATTTGTAAAATTCTTTTAATAAAAGATTTTTTAATATTTATATTCTTAATCCTTATCATGAATTATAAATCATTTTAAAACTATTAATTGGGGGCTTCAAATCATTGAGTTATAATCTTCCAAAATCAAACCCCTCAACTTAATATCTCCTTATTTAAATACTTTTCTAAATTTCTTTAATTTTAAGAAATTACAAATTTATCCTTTATAAGACCAAAATGGAATTGGTATCTACCACTTACCCTTATATATTTCAATCATCAAAAACATATCAATTAAGATCTTTTGTTGCCTATTTAGTCCATTGGTTAAGCCTAAATATTAATTAAGCCTTAAATTTCAAAATTACTCCTTTGCCCCTGAGGCCTTAATACCCTATAATTCATTAAATTAGACTCAAATGACTTCAAAATTTTATATTAACTCATTCATGAGTTAATTAAAACATCAGATGAGAAATTGTGATTTTTCTGAATTTATTTAATTTTATAATTATTTATAATGTAAAAATATAGATTTTTAATGAAAGTTTAATAACTTAATTAAAATAAAACCTCTGTCCTTAACAAAATTACTGGGGTTCACCTAGGTCAAAGGACCACTTGGACCAACTTTCTTGATTTTTAAAGGTTTAATTTAATTATTAGAATTATTTGTTTGTTTCGAGAATTAATTAAATATAAAATAATATTTAAGTGAAAAATTAAGTTTTATATTTTTATTAAATCTTTCAGAGTACAGAGAACCCAAAGAAACAAATCTCATATTTTTTTGACTTATATTTTAATTATTGGAATTATTTTAGTGAAAAATCAGAGAAAATTCATTTTTAAGCCTTTAAAATTAATATTTTGACATAGAAAATTAGAAAAAAAATATTTTAATTGGTCCCAAGTGATTAGGAAGCCAAATGTGACATTTTATTTTTAATTATTTAAATGCTCAAAAATAGCTTAAAAATGAAGCATTTATTTTAATTCAAAATTTTTTTTTTTGGGTTTCTCTAATCATAAGGAGCTCCCAAAACCAATTTTGTAATTTTTTGAGTTGTATTTTAATTATTATAACTATTTTAATGTCAAAATGTGATTTCACTTAATTAATCCATTTGAATAGTCAAATTAACTCCAATTGACTTGAGATTTTAACGGGGAACTCCTCTAACATTAAATTACAGTATGAAATAGTTTTTATGTCATTTATATTTATAATTACTTCAAATTAATTTTATTTTCATTTTTAGGGTTGGTGACAATTAAGGTTATTTTCAATGAGTTAAATCGAGTTTATATTTTTCCTAGGATTCTTTTACCATAGTGAACCTACCGAAATAAATTTTATATTTTTCTGATGAGTATTATAATTATTATAATTTTAATACCAAAACGGAGACCATTAACTTGAAAATTAGATATCTCTAGTTAGAGATACCCCCAGACCTTGAAAAAATCAGGGGAGATGCCTAACAATAGAGACATCAAACGCACCATGGTCCCATGCCATGGTGAAATGTCTATACAAATGGAGAATCAAAACAAGGAAAACACCATTTAATTAATTAAAAATAAAATATGCATCAAATGGACAAAAATATTTCCACATTGTTCTCCTTTATTCATTGAGTAAGAGGGTATTTTTATTTTATTTTTGTGATTTTTCTAAACAAAGTTATGAATTTTTGAAGTTCTTACTATTTATTTAAATAGGAAAATCCCTATTTTTCTACTTAAGTTACGCGGCACCACCTCAACCTAAGGTGGCTTCGAAACACAACGCGGTGCGTTCCCATTAGACACCGCCATCCATGTGTCTACCCCGTCATCCCGCGGTTCCTCTCCATCTCCTCATTCGGGGTAATCGGAGCATTCCATTCGATAAATGCGCGATCTAATGGCCATAGGTCATCGTCCCCAAAGCTTCTAGCCCGAGAATTTTCCACCTTCAAACCCTAATATCTCTCTCGATACTTAATCAAATTAAGTGAGGTTTGTTCCTATCGACTTGTCTTGATGAGACACACACATCCATACGGTTAATAAAATCCTAAATCAACTCTATGCTCATATAGAATTAAATGAATTCGGTTTAGGTTTAGTGTTCAATACCTTGGTCTAAGAGAGGAAGCCTCGATTAGATGCTTGTGGAAGCTTCATGGGGGTCCAAAGAGCCTAGGGATTGAGCCTCGAGCAGTGGTGAATTGCCTATACCCAATTACGACCAAGGCCGATTTGGGGTATTGATCAAAGTCCACCTTAGAGTGCTCTGGTGATGGGGCTTCTATGGGGGATCTTCCTCTCTCACTGTGAGGATGGTGTGGGTGCAATTAATTTGAATTTGGTTGAGGATTTGAGGATGTCCTGTTTCAGCCTAGAGACTGAGCTCCAAAATTGAGCTCGAGCAGTGGATTTGATTGGCTAAGGATGGTTGGGTTGAACTCAAGAGGTCTTGAGGAAGCTCTAGAAGCAATTTGACAGAGTCTCCCCAAAGAATTTTAAGCTCTTCTTGTTTGTCCATGGAGGGGGGTTTAAATAAGTGGGGAAGGAAAGGCCACCAGTTGCAATTGGTGGGTGCTCTAGGTTTCTTATGTGGATGCCAGCAAGGTGCAAAAATCCAATTGGGATGAGACAGCTTGGATGGGTTTAATTTTAAGTTTTATCCATGGGGGAGCACTTTGGGGTGGCTTTGTCGGCAGCCTAGGTGGTTGGCCGGCCAGACTCAGGTCACCATCTGACTCAGGGAGGTCATGGCTTGGGTTTGGTGAAGTCAATTGGGGTTGGGCATGTGTAAAGGGTTTGAATTAAAATAGGATATGTGAAGGACCATTTTGGGTCAATTTGGGTCAAATCATGGTTTTGGGTTGGGTTCACCCCTCAAAGAAGGCTTGGGTGCTGAGGAGAATCATATGGCTCAGCTGAAGTGGTGTGGAGAGGTCTTCATCCAAAGGATTTGAGCCAATCATGGCTTTAAGTGTGTCATTAAAAGGGTTTAAATAATATTAAGGGGGCTTGAAAGTGGTTTGGCCTCTTGTCACTAATAGTATGGTGATGTGGCATGGCTCTCATGGCCCACCTATGGCTTGGGAGCGGCTTCATGGCTTGTCATTGGCTTGGTCAACTTTCATGAGGGATTTTTGAATTTATGAAATATTTTGGTGAAGTTTGGCACGATGCTTGATTTGTAATGATTTGATTTTGAATTTAGGACTTTAGGAATGATTTTAATCAAATGAATGATGAAGAGAAAGAATTGTCATGTGGGTTTTGAATTTGGGCTTTTGAAATTAAATGTGGTTGGCTTGGGATTTTGAATTTGAAATTAATTTTGGACTAAAATTTTGGGCTAATTGAATGTTGAGTTTGGTTTAAGAATATGTCATGAAGGCTTTGGAAGAATTTCAAGTGATTTTGAATTGAATTAGGGGGCTAATTTAGTGGATTTAGGCATATAGTCAAAATTGAGGCTTTTTGATTTGGGTAAAATTGGGCTTGCAATTGGGTCAAATTGAGATTAAATTTTGTTTATATTAGGATTGGGGATGCTGAATTTTGATTTGGAATTGAAATTGGGCAAGATTGGGGTCAATTGGGCCAAAATTCGGGTTAATTTGGACCTTTAAGGGCAAATTGGGATCTTTTGTCAAATTGGATTAATTTGGTCAAATTGGGTCAAATTGATGATAAAAATTTGAAATTGGGAATATTTGGGATGATTTTGGAATTTTTTTGGAATTTTTGAAATTGCTTAGGTCATGAGGGGCATTTTGGTAATTTTTGGCAATATTTGGGGGTATTTTGGGAATTTAGTAATTTTTGTGAATTTTTGTCAATTAGGTAGTGTTGGGGGGTTTGAGATGATTTTTGGACAAATTTGGGTATTTTGGGTAATTTTGAGATTTTTTGGCAAAGATTGGGGTTGTAGGGATTTTTTGATAATTTGGTGATTTTGGACCAAAATGGGCCAACAAGCCACGAAGCCATACCAAACCAATAGAAGTCATATGAGGACTCATTTTTTATGCTCAATATGCTGGCTCTAACCCTCTTAGCCAAAGACTAGGGGTATAGGGTCATTCATATGAACTTTCCTAAAGGAGTCAGGAGACCAACTTTAGGGGTCATAGGGTTTGTGGTAAGTGAAAAGGTGTAGTGTGTGCAAGTTAGCCCCACCAGAACCAGATCACCCAGGGTTAGTCCTAAGGTGTGACCATCATATGAGGGACTCCCCTTAAGCTCCTCCATATTGACCCCACATACTAAGTGCTAGAGGTTAGGACTAACATGTGGAACTTCAAGTTGAGTAAAGAAGAATTTAGAATTTCTAATGGTGAGGGTTCCTTTTCTAGTCCTCTAGGAATAGTCAATCAGGAAAGTCCTATGGCTAGACCCTAGGCTACTAAATTAAAAAAAAGCTAGACCTCAACAAAAAATGAGGTCAACAGTATGACTTTGACTGGGTTGTTGACACTGGCCTCATCCTAAAGATCCAAGGGTTCTAAACTATGTCATTAGTGATAACATCTTAAAAGAAGATGCCTCACATATGACCTAACTTATATAAATTTAAAAATAGGGCGAATAATACATAATAAAAAAGTATTTGTTTGCTTATATTTTAAGATGGGACCATTACATGCCGGTTCATAATATGCAAGTAGTGTACTTAAGAGCCATTCAAACCTTAGCATAGTCATACAGAAGTTGAACATAATAGAAAAATTCACATTGCTTGTTGAGTTATGCTCACGAGCAATGCTCGTTTAGGTATCATGACCAACAAACGGTCCCTCATCCGACAAATCAACTTGCCATCTATATGAGCTACGTGATGCACATACAAGATGCAAATATGAGATTATATGTCACGATCTCTCAAGTGAACATGTGTGGCATACTAAGTGATTGGATACAATACAAATGTTCCAAAGAGTGTGAACATGTACATTGTACCCCCCAAGGGAGTTTAACACACTACGGTCACTTAAGCGAACATCTGTAGCATCTTAAATAATAGAGCATGATATGGATTTTTCAACAGGTGTGAACATCAACATTGTGCTCCTAGAGTGGTTTAGCATGCTATAAATGTATAATATTAAATCTCACTCAAGTTAAAATATGAGGACATAGCTTGTAGGCTCATTGTGATTGCACTAAATGTGATAATCACATGAAAGAGATGAGCAAAAAATGCCTATATATATGAATGAACATACAAAAAAATGTAACCAAGCAACCAAAATTAGCCAACCAAAGGAATAAAACTAGGTCGACTAATATGATTGACCGATTAAATCTTTCAACGAAGGATGACCGATCAAGCCAGACGATACCGGTTGGTCAATCAGATTGACCTAAAAGTGGGCATCTGGGCTGACATATGTCGATTGACCAATCAAACGTCCGTCGAGGGACAACTGATCGGATCGAACAACACTGGGCAGCCAGCTAAGCTGGCCTAAATGGGCGGTCGAGCCGACTGATATCGGTTGAACGATACGTCTGATAAGAGATATTCAATTGGATTGAACGACATTAGGCAACTAGTTAAGAATGTCTAAAGTAGGTGGTCAAACCAATAAGCATGCAAAATAAATCAGGCGATCGGGTTGTTGGGGGTGCACTAACATCAAATTAGTGCAGAAACATGTTATTTCACGATTTAAAAATGAATCATTGCCCTAGTTCCATAACAATGGTGTACACTTTGGTGTCAAGACACCAGGTATCAGTGTCATGGTGCTAATTATGGCACATACTTTATCGTCTATCAGGAAGATTGTTGTTCTAAGTTATTTTGAGTGTTGCCCGAGACTTACGCTTAGGCATCCAGTTTGGTTCCTGGGTGCAAAAAATGGTGTCAAATTCTTAGAGACTCAGTTTTAAACCTCTAGCAAGGCATTTTGGGCTTCTAGGCACCGATGCTGGAGCTTAGACACCGGTACAACCCCAAAATTTTGCATTAGGAGCAACTTATGCACGATTTTCTCAATTTGTAAGCTACTAGAATTCCTTATGAGTGAAATGTAGTCCCATAAATTCAGTGATGAGTATTTTGATCAGCCATTCATCAGGAAAATCATTGTCAATGGTCTACTTAAGCCACAGTGTAGGTAGAGCATCTCGAACCCTAACTTTTCTTGCAGCGCATGTAGAAGGACTCCATGACTTCTCTTAGTTACAGGAGGCTTTAGACGGGCGTGTGGTAATCTTTAAACACTAGAATGGACACTGAATATGTCCCGCATCTTAAATGATCCCCTCCAATGGCAGTTTATTTGAGGTAATGCTAAATCACACCTAACCCTAATTATGTGCTTTGAACAAGTGCTAAAGAGTCATGGATGGGTGTCTTAAGCTGTGTGATGCTATGAATAAAATGTAAACTATCTCGAGTCATGCATGTGGACATCCTAAACTCGTGACATTAAAAAATGATGCCAACAAGGACCAAGTTCTATATATGTCTAACTTGAGGCTCCATCTATGTACATCATTCAGATTTATCTCTCGGTGGGTGTTTCTTTGCTCAATTCACTTCATTCAAAAATGTCTACTATAAATTTAGATACCACCTACAATTTTCTTGCAAATTAGGGTATGTAGGAGATATAAAATTTACAGATCTCTACCACCTATTTGAGGAGTGGACTGGAGTGCTCCGGTCGGGTAAGAATGGATCTGAGTGGGTGATTTACGATAATTAAAATTAGATGTGTTTGGAAGTACGACCACAGTCTGTGAGCAAAAATAATAAGAGAAAATGTTATATTTTCTATGAAGGGATATATTTGATCAAGAGGGTCATGAAAAATACATGCCTTAATTATTATTATTATATTTTATTCGTCAAATGGTCGAAGAAGTACAATCTAAAATCAAAAAGATAAAAAAATAAAAAAGGAAAAAAAATACAATCCAAAATAAATAACCAAGTTAGTTTATCTTAATCACATTTAGGGTCTATTTGGGACAGCTACAACTTCTTGAATAATTTGTTGATTAGTTTATTAAAAATAAGCTATTGATAAGCTAGGTATGGTAGTTATTACAAAATTTTATTTTTTTGGAAAAGCCAGACCGCTCCTAGAAAGCAGCCACCGCATTTAGATAGGTGCGGTGTGAAAACGCTTTTTTCAGTGTTTTGAAAACGCATAAGCTGCCAATTCGCAGTTTACCTAAACAATCCACATGTGCTTTCAAAACGCCACCGCATCAAATAAGATGCGCCAAACAGACCCTTAAGTACATGATTTTGGAGTCAGCTAATGATATTTTTTTTATTGAACTATGAGGTATCCATAATAAAAAAGAGCATTTGGAAAAAAGGAAAATTTTACATTGAAAATTTTACATTGTATTATCATATGTATTATTAAGAGGGAAGATGATTGATTTATTAAATAAATGATGTCTAACTTAAGGAATCAAATAAATCTTAAGGAAAATACTAATCTAAAGCGTAGGCCATATAACGAGAGATATGATGACATTTCTGTTAAAGATCTTGCAATTCTCTAGCTTTTGAAGTTTGTAGCTCACAGTCTACTTAGTACAAAAAGATAATTACAATTCTCTATCTAAAAATATTTTTATCAACAACTAAGACCACATCATAAAAGAGCACCTAACAGACCTGGAATTATAAGGGCAACTTAAATCTAAATTATTTAATGATGTTCTTACTCCACAACCAATGGAGGAGAGAAACCCAAGGTAAGAAGGCTATATAACTTAAATATTGAGAATCTTCTATAATATAGAATAAATCCAGGAATTGAGGCTTACAATATAAATACATCAATGATTATGAGAGACATGAAACCTTGGGTTTGCATTGTACCTAATCAAAAGTGTCATTAATTTACCTAGTCACAAATGAAATTGAAAGGTCAATCAAACTCAAATGGAGAAGAGAGGCAAACATACCACAAAGGTGCCTGCATGAAGAAGAGGTGCGTATGTAAAGTGTATGTGCTTATGTTATCTTTAATTAAATGTAATCTATANAGGATTCCACCAATTATTTTAGGAGCATTTTGTCACGTACAAAATAGTCCCACATTGGCTAGGTGTAGGGTCGAAAAGCAGTATTTAAGTCTTGGGCTGCCCACCACCCATAAGAGCTCTTTTGGGAGGTGACAAGTGGTATCAGAGCAGATTACTGCCTGTCAGGTGTGTGGACACTCCATGGTCCAGTGTGACCCTCGGTGTCACGTACAAAATAGTCTCACATTGGCTAGGTGTAGGGCCGAAAAACAGTATTTAAGTCCTGGGCTGCCCACCACCCATAAGAGCTCTTTTGGGAGGTGACAATTTGCTGCATACCGCCTAATTCCTATGCATTTACATATCTAACACCTAAACTTTATTTTAACATTTATACCACCCAAATATCTCATATCACATCAAAAATATCTTTATTTTAACTTTTAAAATGTGATATATTTACATGAATGAATAACATAACATATGCAATATGAAAGAATTGATTGGTATGCATGTAAATCCTTCATTATTTTTAAAAAGTACAATACAAATGGAGCGTTAATAGCAGCAATTTTTTAGTGAAAAGCTACTTGTCCTTCTTCCCAATGTCTTCCTNAAAAAATATCTTTATTTTAACTTTTAAGATGTGATATATTTACATGAATGAATAACATAACGTATGCAATATGAAAGAATTGATTGGTGTGCATGTAAATCCTTCATTATTTTTAAAAAGTAGAATACAAATGGAGCGTTAATAGTCTTCCTCATCTCTTATAATCGTCATTAGTGTATGATAAAATTGAGACAATATTTCGAGGCATGTTATGTCTTCCTCAAATATCTTGCTTTAAGTTGGTGATATTATATATATGATATGTTGAATCCGAATTTATTTGTGAACACGCCCAAGAAATAGAGCATAATACAAGAGAGAGAGAGAGAGAGACAGAAGGGGAAGTGCGTAGCAATGTACAATTTATTGAATTATTGATTAGTTTTTATGAGGAAATGATTCCCCTATTTATGGAAAATGAGTACAATGTATGACATAATATATTTACCATTGCTTTAATGAAGGCGTTACACGATCTTTTAGGTATTTTACAAATGTAGGCTTTCAGTTCGGTCACCTTATAACTCGGTCGGCTGAGATTAATCAGTCATAGTTTAGCAAGACCCGTTCCTCCAACTCTGTCGAATAGGTTGTTGGTTAGCCCTCAATGGCTTTCAGGGTTGGTGAGACTTAACTCGATCGACTTGATTGTGTCAGTCACCTATGCTAGTCGGGCCACTGACTATTGATCTCTTCCCCCTATATAAGGAACTTTTGTCGACAAAGCAAGGCTAGGTTATTGGGTATAGGATGAATCACCGTAATCCGAACCTGGACGAGGTGATCCTTTGGGAATGCTTGATATAGTTATGTGATGGCAAGTTCTTGGCCTTCAATGTGGAATTTCAAGGGCGTCTTCGAGATAACTTGTGATGTTGTATTATTCCGTTAATCTGGTCATGAGGATAGGAGATCAATGCATCTGCTCAGAATGATAGGTTTCAGTCTTTAGCTCGGATAGCCTTTGTTTGGTCGGCCTTGAACCTTGGCTTAGGGTGTTGCACCTGGTCAAACGGGTCTTTCGGTACTCCGCTAGTGAATGATTAGCTTTATGATGTTGGACTCATAGTCTTCCACCAATGGAACCTTAGTCTTCAGTCTCTGAACCCTTTGGTCATCTGGTCTCCTTAGTTGCTCTCATTTGTACATTTTTGTTTGCTGGATTTCCTCAATATTCATGCATATGCTTACAAATTTTACTTCTCAAATTCTCTTCTTGAAAATTACACTTGCTATAAGAATAAATGAATCAAGTACAACAGTAGATTCATTTATTTCAAAATTATAGCTTTAATAATTTCACTCGATAGATTTATGTGCCCATGGCCTTTATAAATAGGGCATGATTGGCAGCTTTGTTATTACTCTTGCTTCTACATCCGCACGCTCTTTTTGTCAGCTATAAGGATTCCTTCAAGTCTAGTTCTCAAAAGCCTTTAGACGGTGCTCTAAGTGTTGATATGATGAGGAGGGCCTTCAGGGAGTCTACATCTCTGCCCTGCTCTGAGGCAAAGAAAAAACTGAATGGATAAAAGAAGTATAAGGGAAAGCAGGCGTCTGAAGAAAAGAAGGGTCATATGTCGACGTTTAGAAGAAGAAGCTAGCTTCACGCAAGGCAGTCGACTTGTTGGACCAAGGGGATCATCTAACTCACTTCAGAGTCTTTGAAGGGAGAAGGACTAGGTTGATGAAAGGAGCTGGCCAGTCAAATAGGCTGCAAGTACATTGATCAAACCTCCTATATTGGCTCATGACTGGTCGATTAATCCTCTTGTGCAGGAAGTCATTGGGTCCCTTTATTTCGTGACAAGAAGCTAAAGATGCACCATGGCTAAATGAGGGACCGAGGACTATGACCGCTCTACCGCTGCATGGTGAGAATAATTTATCTCTTCAATCGACAGAGATTGATTGAATCCCTGGTTTGGGTAGGCTCGATATTCATATTTAAGAAAATTTTCTTCATATTTTCTAACATTTTTTTTTGTAGAAAAGGTGATCCAGATCATTGACTAGCCGTAAGAGGACAATCGTCAGGGCCAGACTTTGGGTCCAGTTCATATGACTCAGGCATCAACTTGGTGTGAGGCGAATGTGGTCAACCACTCAACCATCCCCCGTAAAACCCATAGAGAAGTGGTTAATGGGCATAGTATGTCCATTAGGTCGCTAACCCGTCGACTGGAGAAAATGGATGACTCTTATGCCCATATCACAAAGATGTAAAGGGAGGAAGACTTGAAGGTGTTGTGAGATAAGATGGTTGTTCTTCAATTGGAGCTTTTGGACATCTGGGAGATATGCATGATGCTTCGGGTTTAGATCGAGGATGACCACTTTGACATGTTTAAGTTTGGTGACAAAGTGTTGCACAAAAAGTTGTCGGCATAAGCTTGTCTTGCCCGAAGCGGCCAATGAGTTTTTTGTAGAGTATTTCCTGAAATAAAATTTTGAGTTTTTTTTAATTATTTTTTAAAATTAAATATAAACTTATAATTATTTCTTTCAAAAAACTATGTTGATGTTGATGTGAGGTATGACTTACAGAATGACTTTGCTTCCATAGGCCCCTTAATGTATAAGGGTGAGAGGTTGGAGTTTTGAGCTACACCCTTTGATCCTTCTCTGGCCTCTTTCTCTCGGCTTCTTTATTTTTTTCTTTCTCTAGCTTAGATGGCTCCAAAGTACCCATCCCATCTCTTTGAGTCGATATCAGTGCCTGAGAGGTCAAATATGCCACCCATATATATGGATATGCTCCAAGGCACATGTTTTTTTGATGATTTGGTCCCGCTTCGAGCCATCGAGAATTATGACAGAGCACTTAATATGTTCGAGGGAGATTGTCTTTTCTATAGAGACTACTTTGGAGTTTTCCGGGCTTATATCTATTCAAAATCCATAGAGGCCATCATTACCTACATTATTTACTGCCGACAAACTCGAATCCTTTGGTTACTGAAGTTTTTCATCTATGCCTTTTCTTTCTGAGTTGACTCAGATGGATATGGTTAATTCAGTTCAGTTGGAAAGTTCCAACTTCTGGGACTTGAAAGCAAAGTCAAGGATATGAAGCTTTGATTCTTTCTTGGGTCGTCCTCTATTAGTTGGTGGATCCAAATTATCCCGATCAGGGGCATTTATAAGAAGTTCCTCCCTCCTTGAACCCGGTGCGAGGTCGAAGAAGTGGATGAGAGGTGACCGTCGGTGCACAAGTACACTGACACGTTAACTGTCAACTGGGTTTTAGATCCATATAAGTTTGGTGGCATGATTACAAAGATTTCGGTGGATTTGGATCCCAAGGTGGCCTAATAAGAGACACATAAGGTCTATAAAGTTTCTCAAAATAAATCATGGAGGAAAACCACCCCTTAAAAGGTTATACAATTGGCAAGCTAAGGGTTGTCCATCTCTTGAGCCAACAAAAGGTCTGAAGGTGCAGACCTAATATTTTTTTTAAGATCTTAATAGTGATTCAATGAGTCTTAATAGGCAAGCTGACATTAATTCAGAGAAAAGCTAAGACTTCTTTCATGGCTCTAAGTCTGTCCGAGGCACAATGTTGGGAGGTTGAGAAAATATTGAGCAACCGGACGAGCATTGTTGAATAGTTGGAGTCATCGAAGGAAGAGCCAAAGATAAAGCTACTTTTAATTCTTTTTAAAGGAACTTGGACTCACCAACTTTTCTATTTATATATCTTCATTGTATGATTGATCTTATTTACGGTAATCATCGTGTGATAGGTCAAGAGTATACGTCCGAACAATATCAGATTAAAATACCTCAAAACACATCCTCCACGAAGAAAATCCCTACATATGTCATCCACAACCAGAGAACCAAAATGAACATTTTTATTTTGGGGTCAAGAGCACTCTATAGGAACGTATCACTTCGGTTAATTACATCTTGGGGGATACCCAATAATACTCTCGATAAAAGAGGTTTTTCTTACATTATCGTGATAATTGATAAATAGGTAACTGAAAGGATAGTTATTTTGCTTAAGAACATCTCGATGCCTTTAAAGTTATCGCTAAGTCATAAAGCAGGGAGTGAGTCTCTCATATCCCAAATGGGTGGCGGCTCATCAACATACGGGGCCTACAAAATAACTAAGTCAGCTCATAAGATTCACTCTATACTTTCATAGCCTAACCGGGTCATAAGGATAAAGAGTGAATCACTATATCCCAAAAGAGCGGTGGCTTATTCACAATCGGGGCTTACAAGATGAAATCAACAAGGTCACAAAAGGGTGAATGAGCTCAAAAGGCCCAACAAAGGATATGTAGAGTAATCCTAATCGAGTAGAGATAACTAGGTCAAGATTCCATGGGTCTGTCATCCTGAGCTATTAGGACCTTAAGCGTACCTGATCATGAAGGTAGTTGACCCAACACAATCAAACTCCTTGATAACAATCCCTGAATTGCATCATCCTAGAGAATCTCGATAGGCCGGAGGTCAGAAGAAAAGAAATTTAAATCCTATGACCCTTTAAAGTTAGAGCTTACAAGGATGAGACTTATATCCACTAGATAAATGACAAATATGCCACTAGAGTGGAAAGGAAAAGAGATGTTCAATTATAAAGTTGAAAACACTCCCACAAAGGACTTATACCCTGACTAGGTTGGGGAAGCCTTTAAAACCCTAAACATACTAGACAACCATCTAAGTATAAGAACTTATGTTTGGTTAGTCGGGTTGAAGAAGCACGAGAACTTTCTTTGGAGCAGGCAATATGATGCAATTATCTAAAGTCCAGATCGTGGAGACCGTATTAAATATGACTTGGGTGATAGTCATGTATGCAACCCATTATAAAGCCAGCCAGAAGACAATATAGAAAAATAAAGTACAATTTTATATAATTGAATATTTTAATCATATATTTTGGCTAATCTTAATCCTTTTTGGGGATTTTTATCAAAAAGATCATTTTAGGTCCTTAAAGAGCTTACATTTTATATCAAAGAATTTCAAGATAAACCACAATAAAAAAGAGTAACTAGCAAGCACACTGCGCAAAGCAAAATAAGCAAAGTATAAAATAATAAAAACCAGGTCTCGCTGGGTCGACAACATATCTCAAAAGCAAAAAGTATGTTATGTGCCACATATACACGCTTGGCCTAAAATGACATACATCAATCTCAAAATGCAAAATTAAGATACGAGATACATGCATCTGCTCTTGGTCCCCGTCACAGGGTTCTACTCCACAAGCCCCTTGGAACTCGTGCATGTATCTTATTTTTACTATAGATTCCATCTCAAGACTATAAAAAGTAAATAATAATGTTCAAAGAAGACTTGATATGCATGAAAATTAGTTTAGCATAAAGCTATATACATGCAGCATAATGAACCATTCCAAGTGGAGGAGAGCTCAATGGCACCTGTAGAAAAGACGTTAGCATAAATCATTACAGCTGATCCCTATTGGACATAGCTCCTTACAGGAAGACCACCCCTGATATACTATTGCACACGTCTCACACCAAGTAAACACACAAAGGTAGCACACAAAAAGATGTCCAACTAGGGCACAAAATAACAAGGAACAATACTCAGACATCAAAAAGACTACCTAATCACCTTAGTCCTGGCCTAAAAAACCATCTACCACATAATTTCCTAGTCTTAACATCTAAGTGTGTGTACTGTGCAGGGTAAAATCTATATGTATGTGTCGGCACTAAAAAGTTGAGGAGTTGTTAAGTTGTCGGCTGCTATGATGGATATCATAACACCCATTTTAATTTTGATTTAATACATATATAATTTAGAAAAAAATAGTATTTTAAATTTTTGAAAATACAAGATTGAACTGATCTCATATCCCCACTATTTTAAATAAATGAACCTAATACTGCAAGTAGTGCACCTATCACGAGGGATAGACACATTACTTACTGATGAAGGCTAGATTAAATAAACTAAAGATTGTATGACATCCGTTTAAGTCTGCAAAACCATTTTATGTTGACCAACAAATTCTTCTATTTAATATAAAGAATTAAATAGAGTTTATATTAAGCTGGGTTCAAAAATGCTTCCTATAAGGGTAAGCTTCTATAGTTAATTATATCTTAGATAACCGGAGTCACATAAGAAAACTTTTGATAAAAATCAGGGGATATTATCTTCAAAGAGATCAAAAGGTTAGGACTTTTCAACGAGATCGGATAAAGAGGTGTGAAAGGGAAATGACTCAAGTTTGGAACATTTTATTGTGGAATCCAAAGGAGGAGAGACTATGGGATGTCATAGATCTAGAGGAGAACCTCGATGACTTTCCGAGCTATCCTATGATTTGACTTCAATTTTGGAGATTAGAATTTATTGAATATTTTGTTCTGCTAATTTTATTAATTAAGGCTTATATTCGTGTGAAACAATCATATAAATAGCCTGAAAATGTGAGGATTTAGGTTGTAGCAGACGACAACCTCAGAATCTTAAAACAGGTTAGGGCTTAAATTGTATAACATAGTCATACAAAGGCTTTAAGAAAAGTTGAGGATTTATGTTTACATAAGCAAACAACCTCGAATTCCTATGGATTTGTTGTTTAATTCTAAGGAGTGGTTTAGCTGTTGTAGACTTATTTTGTTGTTGAAGATGACCATGCTGCTCACAATGCTAACTCCAAGATTTTTGTCGTGGCGAGTTTAACTCTTCTAATGTGTCAAGTTATGATGTCAAATCAAATGTCCCTATGGTTATGGTTCTTTAAATATTATGGGGCTTGTTAAAGTTGATTAAAGTGACACCGGTTAGAATCTTACGATTCCCTCGTTTTGGTACCACTATTTTCTTTCAAATTGACCTAGTCTAAATGAATTTACTATACTCAACTTAAAGAGTTCCATACTTTCATTTAGACCCTGGGAAATCTCGTCAGCAACCGTATGTTACCTCCTCCGAGGGATTCCCGATCATCCGATAGAGATGTCTTAATTTAGTTACAATTGTTGTTTTGTGATGTTTGTGATTAAATTTTGTGTTGTCTTATATTTTGAATGTTGTGGAGATCAATTTTATCTTGGTTGATTTTAATTTTGACTTTAGTTTAAGTTTTGTGGCTATCCTAAAGGTTTTAGTTTTCATGCAGGGTGACATCATTATTTATAATGAAAAATTGTAAGCATAAAAGTACAATGTAGAAAGTACAAGAAAAGAAGGTACTGTAAACTGTAAGAGCACACCTGACGAGTCTTCTCGTTCCTCCACCTGAAACTTTAGTATCTTTGCAAGGCATGTATATATATATATATATATATA
>JXCR01103024.1:62776-119817 GCA_002079205.1 Phalaenopsis hybrid cultivar
AAAATATAAGTTTAAGGTGTGTCTACTATATCCTATGTCATATTTTAGTGGGTCCAAATTTTTAGGATGATTCCATTAAGCTAATCATAATAAGTTTAGGTGTCCTTTAAAATTTTCAAAGGATCATGAAGAAGTCTCGGATAATGTCCTAGACATTTCATAGTCCATGGAATTATCTAGAGTTCATTTTGGCCTTATTGTGTTTACTATATAGTTCGTCCAATTAATACCCTTATGCTCAATGAATTATGATGTTTTAATTATCTCTTAAGTGGGTTAATCATCACTTGATATCTCACTTATGAATTATATGAGTAGAGGCCCTTGGGGGCAACTTGATTTAATTAAGGAATTTGCTACTTTGATTTTGAAGAATGGGCTTGTAATGTTTTGAAAGGTTTTAAGTTAATTATAAATTATTTTCTAAACCTCGTTATATAAAATTTGGATTAAGCCTAGTTCACTACTATGCCCTTTAAGATTTAATGGGTAGATTTGTAAAACTCTTTTAAATGTTTTTTTAATATTTATATTCTTAATCCTTGTCATGAATTACAAATCATTCTAAAATTATTAATTGGGGGCTTCAAATCATTGAGTTATGATCTTCCAAAATCAAACCCCTCACCTTAATATCTCTTTATTTAAATACTCTTCTAAATCTCGTTAATTTTAAGAAATTACAAATTTATCCTTTATAAGACCAAAATGGAGCTGGTATCTACCACTTACCCCTTATATATTCCAATCATCAAAACATATCAATTAAGATTCTTTGTTGCCCATTTAGTCCTTTGGTTAAGCATAAATATTGATTAAGCCTTAAATTCCAAAATTACTTTTTTGCCCCTAAGGTCTTAATACCCTATAATTCATTAAATTAGACTCAAATGACTTCAAAATTTTATATTACCTCATTCATAGGTTAATTAAAACATCATAGGAGAAAATGTGATTTTTCTGAATTTATTTAATTTTATAATTATTTATAATGCAAAAATAAGGATTTTCAATGAAAATTTAATAACTTAATCAAAATAAATCTCTATCCTTAAGAAAATTATTGGGGTTTCGCCTAGTTCAGAGGACTACTTGGACTAACTTTCTTGATTTTTAAAGTTTAATTTAATTATTAGAATTATTTGTTTGTTTTAAGCATTAATTAAATATTAAATAATATTTAAGTGAAAAATTAAGTTTTATATTTTTATCAAATCTATCTAAGTACAGGGAACCCAAAGAAATAAATCTCATATTTTTTTTGCTTATATTTTAATTATTGGAATTATTTTAGTGAAAATCAGAGAAAGTTCATTTTTAGGCCTTTAAAATTAATATTTTGACTTACAAAATTATGAAAAAGTATTTTAATTGGTCGTAAGTGATTAGGAAGCCAAATGTGACATTTTAGTGTGTTTTTATTATTTTGCAATTTTTATGATTTTTAATTAATTTTTAATAATTTAAATGCTCAAAAATAGCTTAAAAATGAAGAATTTATTTTAATTCAATTTTTTTTTTTTAGGTTCCTCTGGTCATAAGGAGCTCCCAAAACCAAATTTGTAATTTTTTGAGTTGTATTTAATTATTAGAATTATTTTAATGCCAAAAATATGATTTCACTTAATTAATCCATTTAAATGGTTAAATTAACTCCAATTGACTTTAGATTTTTATGGAGAGCTCCTCTAACATTAAATTACAGTATGGAATAGTTTTTATGTCATTTATATTTATAATTACTCCAAATTTATTTTTATTTTTATTTTTAGGGTTGGTGACAATTAAGATTATTTTCAATGAGTTAAATCAAGTTTATATTTTTCTTAGTATCCTCTGACCACAGTGAACCTATAAAAATAAATTTTATTTTTCTCTAATGAGTATTTTAATTATTATAATTTTTATGCCAAAATAGGGGCCATTAACTTGAAAATTAAATATCTCTGGTTACAAATACCCCCTGACCTTGGAAAAAGGGGAGATGCCTAACAACAGAGACATCGAAGGCCCCATGGTCCCATGCCATAGTGAAATATCTATACAAATAGAGAATCAAAATAAGGAAAACATCATTTAATTAATTAAAAATAAAATATGCATCAAACTAATATGAAGATATTTCCACATTGTTCTCTTATGTTCACTGAGTAAGATGTTATTTTTATTTTATTTTTGTGATTTTTCTAAACAAAGTTATGAGTTTTTGAAGTTCTGGCTATTTATTTATATAGGAAAATCCCTATTTTCTACTTAAGTGATGCTGCGCCACCTCAACCTACGACGGCTCCGAAACTCCACGCGGCGCGCTCTCATTCGACGCCACCATCCACCCGTCTGCCCTGTCATCTCGCGGTTCCGCTCCATCTCCTCATCCGGTGCAATTAGAGCCTTCCATTCAATAAACACGTGATCCAACGGTCACGGGTCATCATCCCAAAGCCTCTAGCCTGAGAATCGTCCACCTTCAAACCCTAACATCTCTCTCAATACTTAACCAAATAAAGTGAGGTTTGTTCCTATCAACTCGTCTTGAAGAGACACATACATCCATATGATTAATCAAACCCTAAATCAACTCTATGATTAAATGAAGCTCGTTTTAGGGTTAGTGTTCAATACCTTGGTCTAAGAGGGGAAGCCTCGATTGGATGCTTGTGGAAGCTTTGTGGGGGTCCAAAGAGCCTAGGGATTGAGTCTAGAACAGTGGTGAATTGCCTAGACCCAATTTCGTCCAAGGCCGATTTTGGGTGTTGATCAAAGTCCACCTTAGGGTGCTTTGGTGATGGGGATTCTATGGGGGATCTTCCTCTCTCACTTTGGGGATGGTGTGGGTGCAATTAATTTGAATTTGGTTGAGGATTTGAAGATGTCTTGTTTCGGCCTAGGGATTGAGCTTCAAAATTGAGTGTGAGCACTGGATTTGAATGGCTAAGGATGGTTGGGTTGAACTCAAGAGGTCTTGAGGAAGCTCTGGAAGCAATTTGACAGAGTCTCCCCAAGGAATTTCAAGCTCTCCTTGTTTGGCCATGGAGGGGGTTTAAATGGATGGGGAAGGAGATGCAACCAGTGGCAATTGGTGGGTGCTTTAGGTTGCTTATGTGGATGCCAGTAAGGTGCAAAAATTCAATTGAGAAAAGACAACATGGATGAGTTTAATTTTCAGTTTTAGCTATGGGGGAACACTTTGGGGTGGCTTTTCCGACAGCCTAGGTGGCCGGCCGACCAGGCTCAGGTCACCATCTGACTCAGGGAGGTCAGAACTTGGGTTTGGTGAAGTCAATTGGGGTTGGCCATGTGTAAAGGGTTTGAATTAAATTAGGATGTGGGAAGGTCCATTTTGGGTCAATTTGGGTCAAATATTGGTTTTGGGTTGGGTTCACCCCTCAAGAAAGGCTTGGGTGCTGCGGAGAATCATATGGCTCTGCTTATATGGTGTGGAGAGGTCTCCATCCAAAGGATTTGGGCTAATCATGGGTTTAAGTGTGTCATTAAAAGGGTTAAAATAATCTTAAGGGGGCTTGAAAGTGGCTTGGCCTCTTGTCATTAATAATATGGTTATGTGGCATGGCTCTCATGGCTCACCTATGGCTTGGGAGTGGCTTCATGACTTGTCCTTGGCTTGGTCAACTTTCATGAGGAGAGATTTTTGAATTGATAAAATATTTTGGTGAAGTTTGGCATGATGCTTGATTTCGAATGATTTGATTTTGAATTTAGGACTTCATGAATGATTTTAATCAAATGGATGATGAAGAGAAAGAATTGTCATGTGTATTTTGGATTTGGGCTTTTGAAATTAAATGTGGTGGGCTTGGGCTTTTGAATTTGACATTGATTTTGGGCTAAAATTTTTGGCTAATTGAATATTGAGTTTGGTTCAGGAATATGTCATGAAGGCTTTGGAAGAATTTCAAGTGATTTTAAATTGAATTAGGGGGCTAATTTAGTGGATTTAGGCATATAGTCAAAATTAAGCCTTTTTGATTTTGGTAAAATTGTGCTTGCAATTGGGTCAATTTGAGCTTAAATTTTATTTATATTAGGATTGGGGATGCTGAATTTTGATTTGGAATTGAAATTGGGCAAGATTGGGGTCAATTGGGCAAATAATATGAAGATGACTTGCCTAAGGGATGAGATTGTTATTCCTTAAAAGGATCATATACAAATTAATTAACACACGAAAGAATGTTTTATCTTATGAACTATATGATAGTCCAAATGATGGAAATATGCATTATTAAGAGGGAAGATGATTGAATTAAGAGTAAAGAGAAGGCAAGTCATACAGGAAAAAAGTGATTGATTTATTAAATAAATGATGTCTAACTTAAGGAATCAAATATATCTTAAGGAAAATACTAATCTAAACCGTAGGCCATAGAACGAGAGATATGATGACATTTCTGTTAAAGATCCTGCAATTCTCTAGCCTTTGAAGTTTGTAGCTCATAGTTTACTTAGTCTAAAACGATAATTATAATTCTCTATCCAAAAATATCTTTATCAACAACTAAAACCACATCATAAAAGAGCACCTAGCAGACCTGGAGTTATAATGGCAACTTACACCTAAATTGATTGATGATGTTCTTACTCCACAAGCAATGGAGGAGAGAAACCCAAGGTAAGAAGTCTATATAACTTAAATATTGAGAATCTTCTATACTATAGAATAAATCCAGGAATTGAGACTTACAATATAAATACATCAATGATTATGAGAGGCATGAAACCTTGGGTTTGCTTTATACCTAATTAAAAGTGTCATTAATTTACCTAGTCACAAATGAAATTGAAAGGTCAATCAAACTTAAATGNGAGCCCTTATTGTAATATAAAGGAAGTGCAAGTAAAAAATCATCACATTTATAATAAAACTTCTTCTAGCATGCATCCCAATATCCTAAATATGAGTCCTACTTATTGCAAAAGAAAAGTAAAAGGAAAATAACGGCATAATCTTCTCATGCCACTATTTTCAAAAAATAAGAAATAGTAAGAGAAACACATCACAATGCACGAAGAGAACACAATGAAAAACTTCATTACATTAAAGCAAATCCACTAGATAAGTGTTTACAAAATCATAAGATAATGAAAAACATAATACTTAGTTTTTTTTCCCTTGAAAGAAAGATGAAAATCTCTCCCATAAAGTCTCCCGCTGATACATGCAATGCTAGTACATCTCTTACAGATTCTCTCAAAATCCCCTCTTCAATCCCTCCAAAAAGGTAGAAATATACATTTCTACTCCTATTCTAAGATCTCTAAACATTCTTCACATTTTTCCACTCACACACACTTTTTTCTGCATAAAATCACTTTATTATAGTGTAGGGACGAATTTCCCAAAAGATGCCTCAAGCAACCTTCCAAAAATCATCCAAATTCAATGTATATGGTCAAATAACCATCCCTGGTGCCGTCGACACCATTTTTGGGCACTGTTGGCGCCGTTTCTTGTGATTCTCTGGACTTTGGCACCGTCGACACCCATTCTGCAGTAGCTCCACCGTTTTATCCGTTTGGCTCCATTTTACCTCTATTTTGCCCCGTTTTAGTTGTGTTACATTCTTAACAGATAGTCCTACAAAAAAAGCATGAAAACAAACTTTATTTAAAGTGTAATTTCATTCAAAAATATGTGAGAAGTGAGAAGTAGATTGAGCATAGAAAGACATATCGAAATGTGTCATACCAAATTTTTTTTTCTTGCTTGTTTTAGCTCCAAATTGCATCATTTTTTCTTCGTTTTCACCAAAAGTCCATTTCTTGTACCTAAAATCAAAACATGAAAAATATCTTCCTTCAAAGTGCAATATCACAAAAAATGAGTATAAAATATATGTCTGAAAATACATATATTTTTGGTGCATCAATCACGCATCACATCCTTAGCTTCATCACTTAAGTTCTTATATGTCCATATACTTAATTCTCCATTGGTCAATCACTCCTTAAGCAATAAGAGCTTGATGCATCTTTGCGAGTTTTTGCTATGCTTAGTCTAATTGACTCATAATTACTCAAATTAGTTGCAGGAATTCACCATTTTAGAAGTGACTGTGATATGTTATTTTGTTGTTCATGTACTATTATGTTTCATAGACCTATTAGAACTAAGACTTCCATTTTGATTATATTATAACTTAAAATGCATTTTACGTTGACTCTAATATACTAACTAACATCTTTGATTGAGAGTATTTTTAAATACCATAGTTGAGATATAATTAACTAAGAGAAGTTATACCTAGTGAATATTTGGATGTCCTGAAACTAAAAAAACCATGTTTGCTTTACTCTATCATGAAGGTAAATTTTATAATATAAATATTCTAATATGCCTTATGTTGATTTTTCAGAAGCTTGTCTTAGGATTTTCTAGTGTTTGTTATGCAATGACAACTACTCTAATGTAAGATCTCATGAGCTAATTCAGAAACTCATGTATTTTTAGAAACTTTATTTGGGAAGCTTTTGCTCTTCTTCTTTGACTATTTGTTAGTCTTTATGCTTTTTTTGACATATTTTCTTCTTTTAGAGGTCAATCAATAAGTTTTTTTTGCTTCATTAATCACTTTATTTTATCTGTCAAAGCTATTATTCAATTATTGCTTTCTTATTCAAGACTATATTGTTTACTTTTATAAATTATCATAAGATGCTTTGTCCCATAATAAAATACACCACCTTTTGAGCTTCTAAATTAGATATATCACATTTTGTCTGACTATATCATAGTAACTATATAAACAAGTAAAAATAAACACACAAAGATAAGGGCAATAAAATATAAGAAACTTGTAGTTAGACAAATATACCTTTTTTATGATTGAAAGCTTGTAAAGTTTCAACCTATATAGTAGATGCATCAAATAGATCTTTCTGAGTTGAATCAGGTGAGAATAAATGACAAAATAGTATATTTGCATGAGTAAAAGCAGCCTTTATGGCAAATGACAATTAACTGAAGATGGGAGCATATATATGAAACTATTAATTTTCCCATAATGAACCCTGTGAAGATAAGTGTGAACAAGAAAATATGATTCAAATTCTTACTTGAACTAAGTTCTAAAGAACCTGACTTGATATTTGAGAGTTTATCAAAAGAAATAATGGCCAAACTATAATATATATGCATATGAAAGTAAACTGAGAGATAAATATTAATCAATTATAAGAAAGTGATAATAACAATAATTGTATAAATATACATATTAGAAATATATTGATAAACATTATGTTGAACAATTGATGTCAACATGACTGTTATATACATACCTCTCATGAGATGATCAAACTCAGTACAATTTACAATTAAAATTTATGTTAATTTTTATGTTCTTTTTTTTGTTATATTATTACATTTTTTTACATATCAATATCAAGATGTTTAAGGAGAAATAAATATCTAACTCGGTAACATGTTGAAGTAAATAGAATAAAAGTTGGCAACACAAGACTAAAAAAGTAAGCCCTAATCAAGAATAAACAAAAATAAAAAATAAAGCGTAGAAAAACACTTTATTATAGAAGTAAAACATATTTTTTTTATAATAATGATAAAGTTTGGCACATATGAGTAATAAGTAGCAAATGTGTTTTATAGAAAACCTTTTTAATAAATATATATTTTTTTTCTTAGAACTCATTCTTGCAACCAATAGACTTACATATTTATATAAAGGGAGTAAGAAAATAGAATATACTTTTTAGACTTTTAGATGTTTAAACCACATCACTATATAGCTTATCAAGTTGTTTAAGTGGTTGATAAGAGATCACTTACAACCAAAAGTAGTAATATCATAATCAAAGTGTAATTGAGGAGGTTAGGTATCGTGCCCTTTAATTATTAATGAATTATATGTTTTCATGAAAGGCACATACACAAAGCTTTTTAAATCTCAAATAATTCTTATGTATATAATATTCATACTTTGTTTATTATATTTAAATTCATTATATGTAAGTAATTTACATATTTTTAAAATATTTGCATTAAGATAACTTTGTGTTTATCATGAAGATAAGTTCAAATAAATAATCTCACAAATAGTTTCATCATAAGATCCCTCACTAATTGTTTTTGTTTTATGCCTTAGATCACTATTTTTGGAAATGATGCTCGGATATTGCACCCTTCTTGTTTCTCCTCTCTATGTCACCAATAATAACTCTCCCCCTCACCTTCTTCATCGTCTCCTTCATTATGCCTAACCACCACAATTCTTTTATTATAAGTTGTTGACCTTTACATTTTTTAATACTCCGCTTCTTATTTTGTAAGAAATCATATTTTATAATTCCTTTTGTCTTTCATCATCAAAGATTTGAGGTCTATATGCTAATCTATTCTTCAACATCATCATCATCCCCCCCTTCTTCTCTTATAACTCAAAATGAAAATTTAATTCTTTGTTGTTTTTAATCATCATTTTAAGCTTTATTCTAACAAACTTTAGAAAATATTATATGACTAGGATTAATGCCATGGACTCATAACATAGTAATAATAAAAATAATAATGATGATGATGATTTATTTGAAACGACTTTTGGTGAATCATGTGTTGTCTGAGTTCAACTTGTATTAGTTAAATATTAATTTTGTCAATATCTATACATATTATTTGAGAGTTCATAATTTGTAGCACATTTAAGTTGATCTCTTCCTAAATGATTTGAATCTTAACTGGATGAAAGTTTTGTATTATTTCTCATAAAGTAGAGAACTTTTATTTATAGGAGAATAAAGATAACTTTTATTTTTTTGGGGCATTTTTCTTGATTTTTGTAAATATTCCTTAAATATTTTACTTATTCTCAGTCATGTATTTCATATTTAATCATTAGTGTACATACTTTATAGATCTTGTTTAATATTCATAGCAACATATCTTGTGAAGGATATAGCTTTGTTATTATTACTTGATACATAAAATCTTTAAAATTAGAATGCTTACAATTGATGGCAATAGTGAATTCAAATGCAAATTATCTCAATTATATATAATAAATTGTATTCATGTAAATCATACTTTACTATGAAAATAACTATGTTTTTTTTATTTTTTATTATCCATGAAGGAAGATATAAGAATTGAGAGATGAATATTCAGCTTGATATGAATATGATATTAAAAAATTATTATCAAGGATTAGTCAACCATGCATACTCATGATCCAATGATGAGCAAGAGATGCATTTGGTTCTCATAAATATTTTCAGTCTTAAGTTGAAGTTTAAATGTCAAATTCTTCCAAAAGAATATTGTTCTTAAGCTAATTGATCATGAAACACATCTATATGTAAGATACTATGATAAAAGAAATGTAGTCATTGGATTCTTTTTATAAGAAGATCAATAATTAATTTTAATATATACATTATCGATGTAAGTACATAAGCAAAAAATTAAGAAAGATAAATTCAAATAAAATGTGATTTCTAGTACAAAACAACAACAAAATATTATCAATAAAACTTGGAACTATTGCCCAGACAATTTATAAAGTGATGAAAGCTCTTTATTTTATTAAGGTGAAAAAGAAAACAGGATATTGATGGTTGAACCCTTGAGAATAACATCTAAAGCAAGGTTATTATCATATGAAGAAGACTTGCCTAAGGGATGAGGTTGTTATTCCTTAAAAGGATCATATACAAGTTAATTAACACACGAAAGAATGTTTTATATTATGAACTATATGATAGTCCAAATGATGGAAATATGTATTATTATGAGGGAAGATGATTGAATTAAGAGTAAAGAGAAGGCAATTCATACAGGAAAAAAGTGATTGATTTATTAAATAAATGATGTCTAACTTAAGGAATCAAATATATCTTAAGCAAAATACTAATCTAAAGTGTAGGCCATATAACGAGAGATATGATGCATTTATGTTAAATATCTTGTAATTCTCTAGCCTTTGAAGATTGTAGCTCATAGTCTACTTAGTCCAAAAAGATAATTATAATTCTTTATCTAAAAATATCTTTATCAACAACTAAGACCACATCATAAAAGAGCACCTAACAGATATGAAGTTATAAGAAAAACTTAAACCTAAATTGATTGATGATGTTCTTACTCCCCAACCAATGGAGGAGAGAAACCCAAGGTAAGAAGGCTATATAACTTAAATATTGAGAATCTTCTATACTATAGAATAAATCCAGGAATTGAGGCTTACAATATAAATACATCAATGATTATGAGAGGCATTAAACCTTGGGTTTGCATTATACCTAATTAAAAGTGTCATTAATTTACCTAGTCACAAATGAAATTGAAAGGTCAATCAAACTCAAAGGGAGAAGAGAGGCAAACATACCACAAAGTTGCTTGAATGAAGAAGAGGTGCGTATGTAAAGTGTATGTGCTTATGTTATCTTTAATTACATGTAATCTATATGTAGCCTCTCAAAATCTTGAGATGATTGATGCATTAGTATGGTTTAAATTTTACATGCCGCCAATTTATATCTAATNAGACAAGCGGTGCATCATGTGCTAGCACTCTGAAAAGTGGTGCATCATGCGCCAGTTCCAGAATTTTTGCCATTTCAATTTTAATCCAATAAATTTTCAATTTTTCCATGAAATTAGGCAAATAAATATATTTATAAATATTTTATCAAATAAATGGAATACATAAAAACATAAACATCAATATTCATGAAATATCTCAAACAAAACAAACTAAAAAACAAGCTAAACAACGATATAAATGTGTTTCCTCCCACAAAGCGCTTGGTTTAATGTCGTCAGCCCGACATTCCCTGTCTTATTATGGGTAACCCAACATTACTGTCTCTTTAAAAGCTGATCTTTGACCATCAAAATATGATTTCAATCTGTGCACATTCACCTTTAGTATTCTTCTAGTCTTGGGGTCTTCAATTTTAACTGCCCATAGGGATAGACAATTATAACTTTGAATGACCCTTTCTACCTAGACTTCAATTTTCCAGGAAATAGTTACAATCTTGTATTGTATAATAAGTCTTCATGTCCAGGTTCAAATTCTTTTTGATTATTTTCTGATCATGTCATTCTTTCATATTTTCCTTATAAATCCTCGCATTATCGTAAGATTCATTTCTGATTTTCTCAAGCTCATTCAATTGCAATAATCTTTTCTCACCAGCTTCTTTCAAAATAAAATAGAATTCTTTTATAGACCAATAAGCTTTATGCTCCAATTCAACTAGCAAGTGATAAGTTTTCCCAAAATTTAATATATAAGGGGACATTCTTAAACGTGTCTAATTAGTTGTCCTATATGCTCACAATGCAGTATCTAATCTAGTAGACCAATCCATTTTACTAGCATTAACACTCTTTTCCAAAATTCTCTTAATTTCACTATTAGATACTTCTGCTAAACTACTCGTCTGAGATTATGCACTATATTATATTTTTCTACCAATATTGCAGCTGTTGCATTTGTAAAATGAGATCTTCTATTCATAATGATTACTCTCTTCATTCAAAATCTTGTAAAAATATTTTTAATAAAAAACTTTGAGACACAACGAGCATCTCAAAGAGGTAAACTGATTGCTTCAATCCATTTTGAAACGTAATCCACTATGATCAATATGTATATATTTCTGAATAAGGGTATAAATGCTACCATAAAATCCATCCCCATGCATAAAAAATTTCAATTTCCAAATTAAAATTTAGAGGAATTTCATTTCTTATTGAATATTACCTAATCTTTGACACTAATCATATGTTTTGATATATATATATATTAACATCTCTAAATAGAGTAGGCTAATAAAATTCAAATTGTAAAATTATTTTATGAACAGNTATCTCTGATTACATCACATCACAACTATAATAACAATTGCATTATTAAGATGATTGCAATGTACAAGTGTTGAATTAAAATGGGCAATTATATGAGTCTTTTTCTATAGGATGATTTCATGAAGAGATAGAAAAAGATGTAAATCTTATTTTGTATAAAATATATTTTAAGTAAATTAGAACATCCATATTTATTCAAGAAGAAATTTTTGAAAGGACTTCTCTCAAATCTTATAGGCTCTCTAAGATTATTTACCCTTAATGACGGTTCTAGAAAATATGTTTGTCATAAGAAATGATACCACATGTTGATTTGTTGGGGTTAACATTATTAAGAGGTAATAATTCAAGAATATTAATAAAATAAGATAATTTATATTAAAAAAAAATTANTATATTTATTCAAGAAGAAATTTTTTAAAGGACTTCTCTCAAATCTTATAGGCTCTCTAAGATTAGTTACCCGTAATGACGGTTCTAGAAAATATGTTTGTCATAAGAAATGATACCACATGTTGATTTGTTGAGGTTAACATTATTAAGAGGTAATAATTCAAGAATATTAATAAAATAAGATAATTTATATTAAAAAAAATTAGCCCATAATATAGAGAGTGAATCATTATAATTACTCAAAATGACTATTTACTCTAATAATAATTTACATAATAACAATATTTGAATTACCAAAAAGTCAAAAGAAATGTGAAAAAGTTTTAGTGCTGCTAAGTTTTATATAAAAAAATAGTGAGAATGTGTTCATATATATATTTATATATATAATTCATATACATGTCACATAATTCATATATTTATATATCTGACATGTATAAAAGGTGAATTTACAATTACAATACAAAGTCTTAATATGACATCAAAATTATCACAATCATTAACATTTTGAGAGTGAAATACTTCTCATGGAGCTTGTAGTGTACATGCAAATGATTTTAGTGTTATAGGTATAAATATCAAATTTTATGTGTTACATAAGTAAATACATAAGAATTGTGCGCTATCTATGTAAATTNATTAGCCCATAATATAGAGTGAATCATCATAATCACTCAAAATGACTATTTATTCTAATAATAATTTACATAATGACAATATTTGAATTACCAAAAAGTCAAAAGAAATGTGAAAAAGTTTTAGTCCTGCTAAGTTTTATAAAAAAACATAGTGAGGATGTGTTCATATATATATATATATATAATTCATATACATGTCACACAATTCATGTATTTATATATCTGACATATATAAAAGGTGAATTTACAATTACAATACAAAGTTTTAATATGACATCAAAATTATCACAATCATTAACTTTTTGAGAGTGAAATACTTCTCATGGAGCTTGTAGTGTACATGCAAGTGATTTTAGTGTCATAGGTATAAATATCAAATTTTATGTGTTACATAAGTAAATACATAAGAATTGTGCGCTATCTATGTAAATTTTCGAAAAAAAAAATGGAAAATGGAGTGCCATTTGTCGTGACCCTTGCAGCCTTGCAGCAACGGATTTAGAACTTGAGGAGCGGCCCGGTTCTCTTCCCGTTCAACTCCCCGCTTGGAATACCGTAGCTATGACTGCGGCCCTCCTCGGTGCAGTGGCGCCATGCTGCTGCCTCCGGCTAAGACCAGTTCAGTGTCTGCCATCTCCTTCCTCAGTTATGAGCTCCAAGAACAAAGCGTTTCATCCCGACGGGTCGTCTTCTCGGTTCGGTCTTCGTGTTTACTCGCCATGGATAGGACTGAGGCATGTCTGCCACTCATTCCCCAGTAATTGTAAACAACCAGGTAAACATTTGCTTCTTAATACTTTTTTCCTGGTTCGGGCATAAGGCTAGAAATTGTCCTTCAAATGCTGGATCTTTNTGGACTGAGGCATGTCTGCCACTCATTCCCCAGTAATTGTAAACAACTAGGTAACCATTTGCTTCTTAATACTTTTTTCCTGGTTCGGGCATAAGGCTAGAAATTGTCCTTCAAATGCTGGATCTTTAGGTCATGGCCATCTTCCAACTTCCAGGAAAACCTTTTGTTTGTCTGCGTGTGGCGTGTGTCTGGGTGGGTTTTGGTTTGACGTTCTTCAGAAATTATGAAGGTGAAAACTAATAATTAATATTAAGTTGAAGGGATGCCTCCAGTGTCTCGGTCTCCCATTTCCATGGGTTACTNATCTGCGTGTGGCGTGTGTCTGGGTTGACGTTCTGCAGAAATTATGGCCATCTTCCAACTAGGTAAGCTTTGGTTTGACGTTCTGCAGAAATTATGAAGATGAAAACTAATAATTAATATTAAGTTGAGGGGATGCCTCCAGTGTCTCGGTCTCCCATTTCCATGGGTTACTGCTGGTGTACCCTTACCCTAAAGTTTCAAACATCTCCATATGAATGAGGAGTTTACACTCCACCGTTTCACGTACTATTGTTTGGAATGCTCATGTGAGAAGGGACGAGTCTCATATTTTCCTTTGGAAACGGACTTCGTAGTCTTTCAACCTATTTGGAGAAGTCCTCACAAAATTCCAACCAATATGTTGGACTAAACTTCACACTATTGAAATCCCTCTACTTCCACTCCTCTTCTTGATTGTTTGGTGATTGAAAATTGTAGATCCAGTCATTGGCAGTGATGGCTGTGGTACTGATGCCGTAGCTTGAGAAAAGTCTCAAGCTGGACTCTTTATTTAGGATTTTGAGCAAATAATTTGTTAGAATACACGTAAAGTTTAAAGTAGGTGGTTTCACAGAATTGCAAATATGAACGGCAAGAAAACTTAAAACATGTTTGAAGTTGACTCAATTTGAAGAAATTTCAAGTCAATTTTGAGTTCCATTCCAAACTTGAATATAATTTGATTTCCTTGGCTCACTTGAATATAATTCAAGTTAACTCAGAATATAGTTTGAAGCGATATTAATCAAGTTTGAATCAAAATTTTTAATTTAAAGTTGAATCAAACTTGTTCAGAGTGCACTTATTGTTAGCCCTGATTACAAATTATCTTTTATTATTTGTGACTAAATATGTTTAAAAAAATTGTCAGAGAATGTGTTGTTTTCAGATTTCAAGTCAAAATTTAAACATGATTTTGATTTGAAATTAATATCCTCAAACTTCTATAAATATGTTAAGACAGGAAAGGAACAATATGTAGTGGTGCTTTAGACTTTGATGCGTTGCTATGGGTTGGGTTTTGATGAAGGAATACATTGGTTGCTAATTGAGTATTGGAATTAAGTAGAGAGATAAGAAAAAAATGGTTGTTTGTGACTGTTGAGTATTATCTTGATGTATTCTATACATGGTCTGGAAGGTAACCTTTTAATAATTTTTTCAATAGACGGTCTCTCTTTTTCTTGTCTCTTTTTCTTGGCATGAGAGATTTGAAATTTTTTTGGTTAGTAACAGCGGAATTTGGTTTGGATAAGTATGTTTTCTTGTATATATATATATATATATATATAATGGATTGGATAGTTTCTCCTCCCCCAATGGATGTATGATTCTTTTGACCAAATTACATAGGATTCAGTATATTTCAAGGCAATGCCTACCTACAGTAATGGTATATAGAAGTTTCATGCCAAGTAAAAGGATTTTCCTTTAATTAAAAAAACAAAGAGCATTCTTACTGAGTTTCTCTTGGTTTGAAGAGGAAAGAGCAATGCTCCAATGATAACAACAAAACAAATGAGTTAGTAGGTGCCAATGTTATCAAAATTTGCTNGTTTTCTTGTATATATATATATATATATATATATAGGATTCAGTATATTTCAATGGATGTATGATTATTTTGACCAAATTACATAGGATTCAGTATATTTCAAGGCAATGCCTACCTACAGTAATGGCATATATAAGTTTCATGCCAAGTAAAAGGATTTTGCTTTAATTAAAAAAGCAAAGAGCAGTCTTACTGAGTTTCTCTTGGTTTGAAGAGGAAAGAGCAATGCTCCTATGATAACAACAAAACAAATGAGTTAGTAGATGCCAATGTTATCAAAATTTGCTATATATAGATTTAAGTACTTCTCTTTTTTTTTTTATTTTTTGACTCAAATGATACAGTTGATGGTTTTTAGATTCAACTTGTTCATACTATAATTGCTATCATAAGTAACTATTTTTCACGAATACGTGCTGTGTTGATGATTATGCTTTTTTGGACATTATGAAGTTAAGGGTAGAAGATGCTTTGACTACATTGTCGATAAGAGTTACACATGTACTAGACTTCATGAAGTATTTAGTTTATTTGTTTAGGGTTGGCCAAGTAAGATGCATATTCTCGGGAGATGCATTCAAGTTCATAAAGTTTATATAGATTCATTGGCTCTCATGAAGGTAAAATAGGTGGGTGCTACTATGGAAGAGGGTAATTGAACATAGGTTAAGACGTATTACAAAGATTTTTCATAATCAATTTAGATTTATGACAGGTAGGCCTACTATGGAAGCTATACATTTATTGAGAGGTTTGATGGAGAAGTTCAGAGATAATAAGGAGCATCTACATTTGATTGTTATTGAATTTGAGTGGTTTGATGGAGAAGTTCAGAGATAATAAGGAGAATCTACATTTGATTTTTATTGATTTAGAAAAACTTACGATAAGGTTCCAAGAGATATTCTTTGGAGAGTTCCTGAGAAGAAATGTGTTGATATGACTTATATTCAAGTCATTAAAGCTATGTATACTAAAGTTGTGAATGGTGTTGATATGAATTATATTCAAGTCATTAATGATATTTATACAAGAGTTGTTACTTGTTTTCGAACCGAAGGAGGATTGACCAAATATTTTCCTATTTCTGCTAATTTATATCAAGGATCAGCTTTAAGCCCAATCTTTTTTGCTTTAGTTATGGATGGTCTTGCTGGACACCTACTGGAGGATGTACCTTGGTGTATGCTTTTTGCTAATGATATCCTTCTCGTGAATAAGGCGCGAGAAAAAGGTTAGGAAAAATTTGAATTATGGAGGTCTGTCTACCTTGGAGTCTAAAGGCCTTCGTTTGAGTATAACTAAAACTGAATACTTGGAATGTAATTTTAGTAGTAGTAGCTCTAGTGACAGAAATGTAACTATGGATGATCAAATTATTAAAGGTGTGAACGCTTTAGATATCTGGGTCTATTATTCAAAGTGATTGTGATATTGATGAGAATGTTATTAGTAGAATTCAAGTTGGTTGGTTGAAGTGGAGAAATGCTTCAGGCCTATTGTGTGATAGAACTGAAAGGAAAATTTTATAAGATGGTGGTGAGGCATGCAATGCTCTATTGCGCTGAATGTTGGCCTTTAAAAGGGAAGCAAAAAACTAATTTAAGTGTTGTCGAGATGAGAATGATTAGGTGGATGAGTGGCTTTACACTTGGAGACAAAATGCGAAATGAATATATTCGTCATAGGGTTGGTGTAGCTTCAGTGACGGAAAAAATTAGAGAGAGTCGTCTTAGATGGTTTGGTCACATTAAACGTCGACCATTTGATGATATGATTAGAAGTGTAAATGTTTTATATTTGACTTATGTTAAGAAAGGCAGCGACAGACATAGGAAGTTTTGGGCATATTGTATAAAAAATGATCTTAATTTATTAGAATTAAATGAAAATATGACCTAAATAAGATGCAATGGAGAAAGAGGATTCATGTAGCCGACCTCACTTAGTGGGATAAAGGTTTTGTTGTTGTTTTTGCTTGGTCATACCTTTGTAATGTTACAGTGAGGTTATAGCTACTTTGGGGTTATGAAAACTCGGTGTCAGTTGACTTTTGACATTAATGGGTTCATTTAAATGTGCAACAATAGTGTTTTAGAGGTCTATTATTGAGGTTATATGATTTTCAGGTACTTGTACTCAGATAAGTTGGTCGGGCATCTACTTGTCAGTTGTAGGTTTTCTCTAGTCAGGGGTTCGATTGCCCCCGAGTATAGGGTGTGGTACTTGAATTCTTAGGCGCATGAGGGATGGTTAGGGCTCATAGAATAGCCTCAGGCCATTCCTTTAAAGAAAAAAATTGTTTTGGTATAAAATCAAGTTTAAAAATTTTTAAAGAAATTATTTTGGATAACTCCAAGTTTAAATTTAAACTTTATTTATATTTGAAACTCTCCTCCTTAAACTTATATAAATCTATTAACTAGGAGTGGGAGTCAGATGCATTGATGTTGAAGAAATTGTTGCATAATCATGAGTTGCATTTTGCCAAAGGATTAATTTGAGTGTAAGCTGAAAATGAAAATTAAGATGTATTGGAGTTAAATAAGAGAGAAAGACCAATAAGAAGGAAAGTTTTTTTCCTATGATCATTGAGTACTATATTAATATGGTGAAAGTATATTAGTGTTAATAATGTTTTGATGTTCCAAAAACAAATGGGTAAGTACCATTTTTAGAAACTTTTAGCGAGTAATTTTTAGTATTTGTTGAATTTTATTTACTTATTTCTCTTTTATGTTTTTTTTTTTCTGTATTAAAGATTTAAGACTTTTCTTTTTTGATAAGATTGGGTATATTTTGGTTTATAGAAGAATGTTTTCTTGTTTTACATTGATTTCATACATTTTTGTCATTTTTTTGTGGCAGACCGTATTATTTCTCTTCTCTTGTGATGTTGTTTTTTTAGCCGAGTTACATGAATCTTGTTTTCTTTTTTCAATATTTGATCGCTTTATTTTTTTACTTTTTATGTTCACATACTCTCGAATCCACTGTGCCAATCTGCTCTCTCACAACAGTTTATTTTACATAAAATTAGTTTTTTTCTTGTAAACCTTGGATTCAGAGAAACACAAATTTAACAGAAAAATCCTTCCATTTGAATTTCACNTTGCACTTGTTGTTAGCCCTGATTACAAATTATCTTTTATTATTTGTGACTAAATATGTTTAAAGA
Source organism: Phalaenopsis hybrid cultivar (assembly GCA_002079205.1). NCBI lineage: Eukaryota > Viridiplantae > Streptophyta > Magnoliopsida > Asparagales > Orchidaceae > Phalaenopsis > Phalaenopsis hybrid cultivar. The sequence goes on from JXCR01103024.1 coordinate 81,542, forward strand.
ATTGTCAGAGAATGTGTTTTTTTCAGATATTTCAAGTCAAAATTTAAACATGATTTTGATTTGAAATTAATATCCTTAAACTTATATAAATATGTTTAAGACAGGAAAGGAACAAAATGTAGTGGTGCTTTAGAATCTGATGCGTTGCTATGGGTTGGGTTTTGATGAAGGAATTCATTGGGTGCTAATTGAGTATTGGAATTAAGTAGAGAGATAAGAAAAAAATGGTTGTTTGTGACTGTTGAGTATTATCTTGATGTATTCTATACATAGTCTGGAAGGTACCTTTTTAATAATTTTTTCAATTGACGGTCTCTCTTTTTCTTGGCATGAGAGATTTGAAATTTTTTTGGTTAGGAACAGCGGAATTTGGTTTGGATAAGTATGTTTTCTTGTATATATATATATATATATATATATATAGGATTCAGTATATTTCAATGGATGTATGATTATTTTGACCAAATTACATAGGATTCAGTATATTTCAAGGCAATGCCTACCTACAGTAATGGCATATATAAGTTTCATGCCAAGTAAAAGGATTTTCCTTTAATTAAAAAAGCAAAGAGCATTCTTACTGAGTTTCTCTTGGTTTGAAGAGGAAAGAGCAATGCTCCAATGATAACAACAAAACAAATGAGTTAGTAGATGCCAATGTTATCAAAATTTGCTGTATACAGATTTAAGTACTTCTCTTTTTTTTATTTTTTGACTCAAATGATACAGTTGATGGTTTTTAGATTCAACTTGTTCATACTATAATTGCTATCATAAGTAACTATTTTTCACGAATACGTGCTGTGTTGATGATTATGCTTTTTTGGACATTATGAAGTTAAGGGTAGAAGATGCTTTGACTACATTGTCGATAAGAGTTACACATGTACTAGACTTCATGAAGTATTTAGTTTATTTGTTTAGGGTTGGCCAAGTAAGATGCATGCTCTCGGGAGATGCATTCAAGTTCATAAAGTTTATTTAGATTCATTGGCTCTCATGAAGGTAAAATAGGAGGGTGCTACTATGGAAGAGGGTAATTGAACGTAGGTTAAGACGTATTACAAAGATTTTTTATAATCAATTTAGATTTATGTCAGGTAGGCCTACTTTGGAAGCTATACATTTATTGAGAGGTTTGATGGAGAATTTAAGAGATAATGAGGATCTACATATGATTTTTATTGATTTAGAAAAAACTTACGATAAGGTTCCAAGAGATTCTTTGGAGAGTTCTTGAGAAGAATGGTGTTGATATGACTTATGTTCAAGTCATTAATGATATTTATACAAGAGTTGTTACTTGTTTTCGAACCGAAGGAGGATTGACCAAATATTTTCCTATTTCTGCTGGTTTACATCAAGGATCAGCTTTAAGCCCAATCTTTTTTGCTTTATTTATGGATGGTCTTGCTGGACTCCTACTGGAGAATGTACCTTGGTGTATGCTTTTTGCTAACGATATCCTTCTCGTGGATAAGGCGCAAGAAAAAACTTAGGAAAAACTTGAATTATGGAGGTCTACCTTGGAGTCTAAAGGCCTTCGTTTGAGTAGAACTAAAACTGAATACTTGGAATGTAATTTTAGTAGTAGTAGCTCTATTGACAGAAATGTAACTATGGATGATCAAATTATTAAAGGTGTGAACGCTTTAGATATCTGGGGTCTATTATTCAAAGTGATGGTGATATTGATGAGGATGTTATTAGTAGAATTCATGTTGGTTGGTTGAAGCGGAGAAATGCTTCAGGCCTATTGTGTGATAGAACTGAAAGGAAAATTTTATAAGATGGTGGTGAGGCATGCAATGCTCTATTGCGCTGAATGTTGGCCTTTAAAAGGGAAGCAAAAAACTAATTTAAGTGTTGTCGAGATGAGAAAGATTAGGTGGATGATTGGCTTCACACTTAGAGACAAAATGCAAAATGAATATATCCGTGATAGGGTTGGTGTAGCTTCAGTGACGAAAAAAATTAGAGAGAGTCGTCTTAGATGGTTTGGTCACATTAAACGTCGACCATCTAATGATCTGATTAGAAGAGTAAATGTTTTATATTCGACTTATGTTAAGAAAGGCAGCGGCAGACCTAGGAAGTTTTGGGCATATTGTATAAAAAATGATCTTAATTTATTAGAATTAAATGAAAATATGACCTAAATAAGATGCAATGGAGAAAAAGGATTCATGTAGCCGACCCCACTTAGTGGGATAAAGGTTTTGTTGTTGTTGTTGTTGTTGTTGTTGCTTGGTCATACCTTTATAATGCTACAGTGAGGTCATAGCTACTTTGGGGTTATGAAAACTCGGCGTCAGTTGACTTTTGACATTAATGGGTTTATTTAAATGTGCAACAATAGTGTTTTAGAGGTCTATTATTGAGGTTATATGATTTTCAAGTATTTGTACTCAGATAAATTGGTCGGGCATCTGTTTGTCAGTTGTAAGTCCTCTCTAGTCTAGGGTTCGATTGCCCCCAAGTATAGGGTGTGGTACTCGAATTTTTAGGCGCATGAGGGATGGTTAGAGCTCGTATAATAGCCTCAGGCCATTCCTTTAAAGAAAAAAATTGTTTTNAATACAAGTGGGGCACCCCTCGACACTTGGATACAGCCCTAGCCGGAAAAACCTGAGATGCCGATGACTGTCTAAGAGAAAACTCACAAAACTCCTCTAAAATATGACGAAAACAACATATGTAAATTTAGGCGAACTAAGGAGTGAACCCCACTCCCCATAAACAGCAAATCTCTGCTTGGAAGGATCTGTCGGTCCCTTTTCTGCTTGGACCGAACCAGTCTATGATGGGAAACACAGCAATTGCCGCGCCTATGGCGCCTTGGTTACCAGTCCTTTCTCTGCTTTGACTGAATCGGTCCAGAATGGGAGACACGGCAATTGCTGCACCTATGGCACCTGGACGCCCACATCAATTTATGTGCCGCCTCTTCAAGGGAGAATGAGAAAATTGTTTTATTAAAGGGAGAGTTACATACATACCATTCAATCCCTATGTCTTTACATATCTAAAACCTAAATTTTAATTTTTATGCATGTCACCTTACATATGCATGAAAAGATGTATTTCACAGTTTAAATGTTAAAAAAGTGGCATGTTTGATGTGATATGAAAGATTTGGGTGGTATAAATGCAAAAGGTAAAGTTTAGGTGTTAGATGTGAAAATCCATATGAATTGGGTGGTATGTATGTAAGTGCCCTTTTATTAAATTGTGTGGCGTTTGAGAACTAGTTGTTGGCGAACTCTGGACAGGTACAATAATATGCATCAAATAAAAGCATTTGTTTGGAATGTAATTGTTTATGAGGTTCCTGAAAGGATTTAGCGCCTTGTTCCAGATTTTAATTATTTTGTTATACTGGATAAAAAATTCAAGTTTAGGGTAACAAAATGACCATTTATTGATTGAATTTATAGAAAGTTTGGATAGAGCTGCCAATATATGTAATCGAAAGACAAGAATGGTCATTTATCTCTTCGGGCACTATAATTTTTAGGGTTGTGAATAGGTTGATTTTGCCTCTCTATCCCAATTAATAAAAAATTTGACTTTGTTGAGGACTTGATGCAAGATTTTTAATCATAGCAACATTTATATTGCATGATCAGACCAAACTAAGAAAATTATATTCCTTTTTGTGTGATTCTTGATCGGTCTTATTTAAACTATTCTGTTAAATTAAGAAATTNGCATTTATATAGCATGATCCGACCAAACCAAGAAAATTATATTCCTTTTTGTGTGATTCTTGATCGGTCTTATTTAAACTATTCTGTTAAATTAAGAAATTNGCTCTGTTGGTGTTTGGACCTAAAGGTCTAGCAGAGGTAAATTCTTTAGTCTGACTTAACAAGTCTCTCTAGTATTGACCAGGAAATTTCAAAATTTTTTAATCTACAATTAGTTTTAGATGTTGTACTTTGGATGATGCAGCAACTATTAGGTATGCNGAGTCTCTCTATTATTGACCAGGAACTTTCAAAATTTTTTAATCTACAATTAGTTTTAGATGTTGTGCTTTGGATGATGCAGCAACTATTAGGTATGCTTTAAGCTTGAAATATTCCATTTAGCTACAAAGCTTCTCCCATTTTTAGTAATGGCTGATGTTTTCTATTTTTTGGGAATGTTTATGACACCGGAGTTCAACTAAGGAATAATAGGAAAGTCAAATATTTTTGCTGAATTCAAATAGAGAGTTACAAATATACAAAGGGAATATGAAATAACAACTACACAATACACAAACTCGCACTAGGGGTTCGATCCTGATGTGGATCAGTTATGAGGATTGGAAGGGGCCACAAGTGGCTGGAATGATGATATGGGTGTTGGTGGACAGCAGTAGCAACTACAAAAGGGGTGTGGACTGCGGTTCAGGGATGACAGCAAGTATGGGGGCNTATTTTTAGTAATGGCTGACGTTTTCTATTTTTTGGGAATGTTTATGACACCGGAGTTGAACTAAGGAATAATAGGAAAGTCAAATATTTTTGCTGAATTCAAATAGAGAGTTACAAACATACAAAGGGAATATGAATTAACAACTACACAATACACAAACTCACCCTAGGGGTTCGATCCTGATGCGGTGATGATCAGTTATGAGGTTTGGAAGGGGCCACAAGTGGCTGGAATGATGATGTGGGGGTTGGTGGACAGCAGTAGCAACTACAAAAGGGGTGTGGACTGCGGTTCAGGGATGACAGCAAGTATGGGGGCTGGACGCAGGGTAGCAGTACAGAGGTGGGCATGGCTGCTGGGAAGTCTGGGGTTGGATCTGCAGGGAGGGGGCAGCAAAGGTTGCTGGCGGTTGGACCTGCTGAATGGCAGTGAGGAGAAGCTGGACGGTGGGGGATTGCAGGAGGGCAGCACGAGGTTGGCGGCAGGATTGGCAGGACATGAGGANGATGGCAGTGAGGAGAAGCTGGACGGTGGGGGATTGCAGGAGGGCAGCACGGGGTTGGCAGCAGGATTGGCAGGACATGAGGAATCAGCAACAGAAGGTGGATAAGGCGGCAGTGAGGTTTGGTGGCTACTGGAACAGCACAGGTGCTGTTCTTCTAGGCAGCTGCAGCAGGGAAGGCGAAGGAGGCAGCAGAGGGAGGTATGCAGAGGAAGGATAGTTGAGGATGCTCACCATCTTGGGAGTGAGATACAACTGGAGCACCACTCGACACTTGGATACAACCCTAGCTGGAAAAACCTGAGATGCCAATGACTTTCCAAGTGAAAACTCACAAAACTCCTCTAAAATATGACAAAAACAACATATGTAAATTTAGGTGAACTAACCCGTGAACCCCACTCCCAATAAACGGCAAATCCCTGCTTGGAAGGATCGGTCGGTCCCTTTTCTGCTTGGACCGAACCAGTCTATGATGGGAAACACAACAATTGCCGCGCCTATGGCGCCTTGGTTACCGGTCCTTTCTCTGCTTGGACTGAATCGGTCCAGAATGGGAGACACGGCAATTGCTGCGCCTATGGCACCTGGACGCCCACATCAATTTATGTGCCTCCTCTTCAAGGGAGAATGAGAAAATTGTTTTATTAAAGGAAGAGTTACATGCATACCATTCAATCCCTATGTCTTTACATATCTAACACCTAAATTTTAATTTTTACGTATGTCAGCTTACCTATGCATGAAAAGATGTATTTCACTGTTTAAATGTTAAAAAAGTGGTATGTTTGATGTGATATGAAAGATTTGAGTGGTATAAATGTAAAAGGTAAAGTTTAGGTGTTAGATATGAAAATCTATATGAATTGGGTGGTATGTATGTGAGTGCCCTTTTATTAAATTGTGTGGCATTTGAGAACTAGTTGTTGGCGAACTCTGGACAGGTACAATAATATGCATCAAATAAAAGCATTTGTTTGGAATGTAATTGTTTATGAGGTTCCTGAAAGGATTTAGCGCCTTCCAGATTTTAATTATTTTTGTTATACTGGATAAAATTCAAGTTTAGGGTAACAAAATGGCCATTTATTAATTGAATTTATAGAAAGTTTGGATAGAGCTGCCAATATATTTAATCGAAAGACAAGAATGGTCATTTATCTCTTCGGGCACTATAATTTTTATGGTTGTGAATAGGTTGATTTGGCCTCTCTATCCCAATTAATAAAAAATTTGACTTTGTTGAGGACTTGATGCAAGATTTTTAATCATAGCAACATTTATATAGCATGATCCGACCAAACCAAGAAAATTATATTCCTTTTTGTGTGTGATTCTTGATCGGTCTTATTTAAACTATTCTGTTAAATTAAGAAATTGTTTCAAGAGTTTAAATATAAAAATTTCCAATTTATCATAAGATGGTTTGCCACAACAGATTTCCCAATATCTGGAAGTGAGATCTGACATGAATTTCCCCGTTTAATGTCTTAGAAACTAAAACTGGGCTCTAATACTATGAATCCACCTGAAAAATGCAGTTTGGTTTGGTTTAGATTAATACAATTATCTTTATTAGACATGGATTATCCCATTTGCTGAGAAGAAGTGGTTAGGAAAACTTGTATTTTTCATTCTTTCAATGACTATCTATACACAAACCTATATAAAAATAAATAAAAATAAAAAATTGCAATAAAAAACACAAAAAATTGCTCTTAGTTATCCTGTTGTTTGATCTATTTAAGGANTTATTTATACAGAATCCTATATAAAAATAATAAAAAATAAAAAATTGCAATAAAAAACACAAAAAATTGCTCTTAGTTATCCTGTTGTTTGATCTATTTAAGGATTGATGCCAAGAGAGCAATATGTGTTATTTTTCTTTTCTTTTTTAATATGAGTTTGTGAGGGCGGTATTTCTTCCAAGCAATGAATCCATGGCTTATAATTCTTATATCTAGCACTCCATTGGCTCTTCTTGATCTAATGGTCATTTAANCAATATGTGTTATTTTTCTTTTCTTTTTTAATATGAGTTTGTGAGGGCGGTATTTCTTCTAAGCAATGAATTCATGGCTTATAATTCTTATATCTAGCACTCCATTGGCTCTTCTTGATCTAATGGTCATTTAACATTCTCCCTCAAATTGTATGATAGAGATTTACCGATCTTTAGAAAATATTTTAGTAAATTGTTTTTTTTTGCTACATATAAAGTACAAAATAATTAATTTTTTATGTTTTTTTTTTATAAAATATCTGTGCACTTTCACTTTTTTGGTATGGTCGTGCTATACAAAATTATAATCAATGTTGATTGCATATTTATTGTCATGTTACGCAAGGCTAAAATTTTAAATCTCCTAAAATAATTTTAATTCACAGGAGTTCGTGGATCTTTCAAGCAATTGCTTTGATTTGAATTCGGCACTATTTTTGAAATGATGAGTTATTTTTTGCATTTTCATTTTCTAAGTGATACCAGAGTTAACTCAAACAACAATAGGAAAAGTAACTATTATTACTTAAAGCAAATAGATGCTCTCAAATTACAATCAACCCATTTGCAAGGAAAAATACAACTAGACAGCCGAAAATCTGAAATAACAACAACAATGATACAGACACTCAACTATGGTGGATCTCGAGTGGTGGTGGTGACTGTTAAGAGCTTGGAAGGTGGCGACAAGGTCGGGAAGGTGCGGGGCTATGAGGAAACCGTGGAAAGGCAACGTCAACTTGCTGTCTTGGGCTGTAGCATGCAGGGAGTTTTTGTAACCAACAGGAACCAATACCTGGGATGTTGTAATGAGGGAGGACAACAGTGGGATGGTGCCAAGTTTGAGAGAGGAAAAGGTGGCTGGGAGGGTAAAATACTGCAGGAAAATAGTGATTTTCTGCTATTCCGGGTGACATAAATGAAGGAAATAGTCAGGAAACAATGCGGGGAGATTGGGAAAGTGTGGAGGGCGGGTGTGTGGGGCAACAAGCGGTGGTTGGAAATGGAGGAACTATAGACAGTTGTTGCGGATGGACAATGATATCGACTATTGGGAGTGACTTGGGGAAAATTGGGAAGGGGATAGTGAAGATAATCACCATCTTGCGAGAGAGATACAACCAGAGCACCACCTAAATCCTTAATAAATCCCTCGAATGGCGAAGCCAGATGCTGGCGACTGTCCTAAACAAACTCATGCTAAAAACTTCTCATTCAAACCCTAATATAACACATATGTAGGAAATAACTAGAAAGAAAAGAAAGGAAAGTAGGAAACTTGCTGGAAAGAAAACGACTTAAAACAATTCGATTTGGTTCTACGCTTCTCATGCGACCCAGGAACTACGTCGAGTCCACAAGTGGAAGATCGTTGGGTCAGTTTCCTTAGGTTAGGGAAGCTTCAACTCAATCTGTTGAAGCTTTTGTTTCCTTGTAGTATGAAATCAGATCAAACACAATGAAAGTAGCGAAGCTGTTGTAACCTTAAGAAGTTGAAGGATATTCGACTATGTCCCTAAGAGCATATGGATCCCGTTGTTGGCTACACTATCACCCATAACACTTGAGTTTTCCCAACTTGCGAGCAGCCATCCATATCGTTCCAATCTTATGGGGGCACACTTCGGAACTAAATTAGGATTGCGTGTCACTTATATTCTACTTAATCTTTCAAATTAGGACCGCGTGTCACTTATATTTGACTGCCCATCCCTCATAGTTTTAGTCTGTAGGATCTGTCGAATCATAAGCATCTCGTCGTCATGCGGTGGAAGAAGGCTATTCACCCTTTTAACTACTTTCTCTTCGCTCATTCCTTCACTACACCCTGCTCGGTGATAAACACAACTCGGTTCGTCGGGCAATTAGAAGCGACGTGTCCAGAATCATGACATTGAAGCATTATCTGGCTGGAACTGTAGTGGGCGGGTTGCTTTCTCAAGATTCTTTTTATTCTGAGTGGCATTGTCATACTTTTGATCAGTCTGCTCCACTTCCTGAGGTGTGCTCCTTCTAAATTCTCCAATTGTGGGTGGTTGTCTGACCAGAGGTGGTTGCTGCTTCTGCTTCCATTTCTATTATCTCTTTACTTGCAATGCTAAGATCTACTTGTCCCTCAGTGTCTAATAGCATTGCAGTTGAACGACATTACTGATGGCGGGCTTCAANATATGATTAAGATTTACCGATTTTTAGAAAATATTTTAGTAAATTAACTTTTTTTTTGCGACATATAAAGTGCAAAATAATTAATTTTTTATGTTTTTTTTATAAAATATCTGTCCACTTTCACTTTTTTGGTATGGTCGTGCTATACAAAATTATAATCAATGTTGATTGCATATTTATTGTCATGGTACGCAAGGCTAAATTTTTAAATCTCCTAAAATAATTTTAATTCACGGGAGTTCGTGGATCTTTCGAGCAATTGCTTTGATTTGAATTCGACACTATTCTTGAAATGATGAGTTATTTTTTGCGTTTTCATTTTCTAAGTGATACCAGAGTTAACTTAAACAACAATAGGAGAAGTAACTATTATTACTTAAAGCAAATGGATGCTCACAAATTACAATCAACACATTTGCAAGGAAAAATACAACTAGACAGCCGAAAATCTGAAATAACAACAACAATGATACAAACACTCAACTATGGTGGATCTCGAGTGGTGGTGGTGANACAAATTACAATCAACACATTTGCAAGAAAAAATACAACTAGATTGCCGAAAATCTGAAATAACAACAACAATGATACAAACACTCAACTATGGTGGATCTCGAGTGGTGGTGGTGACTGTTAAGGACTTGGAAGGTGGCGACAAGGTCGGGAAGGTGCGGGGCTATGAGGAAACCGTGGAAAGGCAACGTCAACTTGCTGTCTTGGGCGGTAGCATGTAGGGAGTTTTTGTAACCAGCAGGAACCAATATCTGGGATGTTGTAATGAGGGAGGACAACAGTGGGGTGGTGCCAAGTTTGGGAGAGGAAAAGGTGGTTGGGAGGGCAAAATACCGCAGGAAAATAGTGATTTTCTGTTGTTCCGGGTGACATAAATGAAGGAAATAGTCCAGAAACAATGCGGGAGATTGGAAAAGTGTGGAGGGCGGGTGTGTGGGGCGGCAAGCGGTGGTTGGAAATGGAGGAACTATAGACAGTTGTTGCGGACAGACAGTGATATCGACTACTGGGAGCGACTTTGGAAAAATTGGGAAGGGGATAAGGAAGATAATCACCCTCTCGGGAGAGAGATATAATTAGGGCACCACCTAAATCCTTAATAAATCCCTCGAATGGCGAAGCCAGAAGCTGGCGGTTGTCCTAAACAAACTCATGCCAAAAACTCCTCATTCAAACCCTAATATAATACATATGTAGGAAATAACTAGAAAGAAAAGAAAGGAAAGTAGGAAACTTGTTGGAAAGAAAACGACTTAAAACAATTCAATTTGGTTCTACGCTTCTCATGCGGCCCAAGAACTACGCCGAGTCCACACGTGGAAGACCGTTGGGTCAATTTCCTTGGGTTAGGGAAGCTTCAACCCCATCTGTTGAAGCTTTTGTTTCCTTGTAGTATGAAATCAGATCAGACACAATGAAAGTAGTGAAGCTGTTGTAACCTTAAGAAGTTGAAGGATATTCGGCTATGTCCCTAAGAGCATCTGGATCCCATTGTTGGCTACACTATCACCCAAAACACTTGAGTTTTCCCAACTTGCGAGCAGCCATCCATATCGATCCAATCTTATGGGGGCACACTTCGGAACTAAATTAGGACTGTGTGTCACTTATATTCTACTCAATCTTTTAAATTAGGACCGCGTGTCGCTTATATTCTTTAATCTTTCAAATTAGGACCGCGTGTCACTTATATTCGACTGCTAATCCCTCATAGTTTCAGTCTGTTGGATCTGTCGAATCATAAGCATCTCGTCGTCATGCGGTGGAAGAAGGCTATTCACCCTTTTAACTACTTCGTCTTCGCTCATTTTCTTCACTACACCCTGCTCGGTGATAAACACAACTCGGTTCGTCGGACAATTAGAAGCGATGTGTCCAAAATCATGACATTGAAGCATTATCTGGCTGGAACTGTAGTTGGCGGGTTGCTTTCTCAGGATTCTTTTTATTCTGAGTTGCATTGTCATACTCTTGATCAGTCTGCTCCACTTCCTGAGGTGTGCTCCTTCTAAATTCTCCAACAGTGGGTGGTTGTCTGACCAGAGGTGGTTGCTGCTTCTGCTTCCATTTCTACCGTCTCTTTACTTGCAGTGCTAAGATCTACTTGTCCCTCAGTGTCTAATAGCATTGCAGTTGAACGACATTATTGATGGCGGGCTTCAGGACTCCCAAGTACCTGGATATGGTTTGGTTCTCTATCTTCTTCAGCTCGCATATCAAATTTAGTTGCATAAATTCTGCTGTGTGCTCCTCCAATGATAGCTCCTCTACCGCAGATAGTGGAGCTTCAAGACAATATTCTAGTGGTACTGTGGGAGTACCTATTGTTGCTACATCGCCTCATTCATTTTCTCTCAAGTGATTGTCATGTCCTCTCCGTCTCTCCCTCTTCATGTTCTCCTAGAACAAAGAAATATCCTTCAGCTTGATGGAGGCAAGCTTCATTTTTCAGCCATCAGACACTTCCTTTTATTCAAAGATTTGCTTAACAATTTGCATTCGCTCGAGGAAATCATCTGGATCCATTCTCCCATTGAAGTCTTGTAGGTCCACCCTCATTCCCAGATTTCTGTATCCTTCAATAAGCATGTCTTCTTTATATCTTCTAACAAACACTTCATCTTTGCATTCTCTAAGAGACATCTCATCTTTGTATCCTCTAACAGACGTCTCATCTATGTATCCTTTAACATACATTTTATCTCTATCCTCCACCATACACCTCATCTCTATATCTTTCAATAGGCGCTTCAGCTCTAGGCATCCATTGATATTGTACCACAAACTGTTGACATGTCTTTCCGACTGCAGTCATCCCTACGGAAGAGATTCAAGTGTTGTTCCTACTCCGGGTTGTTTCCTAAATGACATCAAGTCTAGCACTTGGCGGAGTAGCTGTTGTATGTCGTCCATGGTAGATTCCTAATCAAATTCCGGCAATTGTCTCCTCAAGCGGTTAGGGTTTTGGGTGTAGGTAGGTGGAAAGAGGTGTATAGGGTGGAGGGAGAAGAAAAATTTTTGGGTGGGGGGTGATAACGGGGGTGCTAGAAACCCTATGATAGGATTAGGGTTATGTTAGTTTTGATTCGAAAGTACATCAGAGTTAATCCAAACTATGATAAAAAAACAAATATTATTACTGAAAGCAAAGTGACCGTTGCAACTAACACACTTAAAGGGAAAAATATAACAACTAAACACCTGGAAATTGGAAATAGCAACAAAGAGGACATAAACACTCAACTAAGGTGGATCTTGAGTGGTAGTGGTGACCATAAAGGACTTGGAAGGTAGCGAAAAGGTCGGGAAGGTGCAAGACTGGGGAAATCGTGGAAAGGCAATGTCAGCTTGCTGTCCTAGGCGGCAACACGCAGGGAATTGCTGTAACCAAGAGGAACCAGCAAGAATAAGCTGCCCTCAGATGCTGAAATGAGGGAGGACAGCAGTGGGGTGGCTTTCTGTGGTGGGCGGCAAGTCCAGGGAGGAAAAGGTGGCTGGGAAGGCGAAATACTGCAGGAAAATAGTGTTTTCCTATAGTTTCGGGTGACGGCATCGAAAGAAATAGTGGGAAGCAATGCAGAGAGGTTGGGAAAGGGTGGAGGGCAGGTGTGTGGGCAGCAACAAGGCTGGCAAGTGAGAGAGGTGGCTGGAAATGATGGAACTACAGGAAACAACAACAAAAGCTGTTATTGCGGGCGATTACGACAAGATAAAGTAAAGAGGAGCGACGTGAGGAGGATGGAGAAGGGGATACGGAGAGAGGTACAACCAGAGTACCATCCAAACCCTCAGATACTGCCCTCGAAAGGAGAAAGGAGGAGACAGATGTCGATGACTGTCATAAACAAAGTCACGTCAAAAACTCTTCATGTAAACTCTAATGCAAAACATATATAGGAAATGAATAGTAAGAAGGAAAGGAAAGTAGAAAACTTGCAAAAAATTGGAAAGAAAATGTCTGAAAGTCGTTAGATCTTTGTTTCTTGTCTCTGGAAACAAGTCAGGTCCGCACCATGGAGATGTCCGCGTCAACAAGATTTTCTCGCAAAATCGTGTAATATCTTGAAGTAGATAAACTATTCATTGCTGATCTCGCACGATGGGAGCTACAGTTGGGGCAAGGGGCTCGTGCTCCCACTGACTAGGCCTTCTGAAATTTTTTTTTTTTGACTCTAACCACTAAGCATTGCGGCAATTGGACTGTTCGTGGGATCGTGGGGCAGAGTAGTGTAAGGGACTTTTCGTGGGTGAAGAAGCCCATCAAAGTGTTTAGCCCCTACTGTTGGCATGAGATGCTTCTTTTTTTTCTTTGTAAGCCGAGGAAATGGACAAAGATTAGGGGAAAAAAAAGCAGAAAGGCCACCACCCTCATCTTTTTATATGAAATGTAAACAAAAGTCAAATTGATAATATAGATTTTTATATATTATATACCAATAATACATAAATATATATGATCTAATATTTTTTGGATCTCACAAGCAGCCAAAAAGTTTTGAAAGAGGACTAAAATTCAAATTTAGTTAATAAATAAAGATTTTTGTAATTTTGTAATGCGCACACACATATTCATAATTACATGATTCAAATTGAGAAATTGAAGTAAAAAAAAATAGACATAAAGGTCGCCACTATCCTCATCTCATTTATGAAATGTAAACAACTGTCAAATTGATAAGATAGGTTTTTATAATATTATGTACCAATAATACATAAATATATACATATATAATATTTTTCTGGATCTCATAATCAGCGAAAAGTTTTGAACGAATACAAAAAGTTTGTTGGAAGAAATTACTCCGAAAGAATCTCTTGTTTTCACAGTGGAATATGATCACAAGATTCGAGAAAACCGGAACAATAAATTTAAACACATAAGAAAAATCAAAACAATTAGAAAAATACACGAGAATTTATGTGGAAAAACTCCAGAACGAGAAAAATCAACATGTCATATACATACATAAGAAGCAAAATTTAACAATTACCGAAGTGTTTGATGAAGCAATAATGGTCTGTCTGACACTTCAAGTACCTATTGTCTGACATGAACTTGTCAAACCTTCTGTACTATTGTCTCATGGTCTGCTTCACGCCATAGTGACTCTTCTTCAATCTGCAGAGCAAACTTTATTTTTTAAGAACCTTGAAACCTTATGGTTGCACCATGTTTAGTTTCTTTTTCAGATCTCCATATAAGAAAGTTGTTTTTACATCCATTTGCTCCAGATATAAATTTTCTTCTTCTACCAGACTTAGCACAACCCTCACAGTCGTCATTTTCATCATTGGCGAGAATATCTTTGCATAATCCACTTCTTGCCCATGTCGGAAACTCTTTACAACAAGTCTTGCCTTGTAGCACTTGCTACAATCTGACTCTTCTTTCAGCCTGTAGACCCATTGGTTGTGCAGTATTTCTTTTTGTCATTTGGAAATCCCAAGTTTGATTTGACTCCAAAGATCGCATTTCTTCATCCACGGCGAACTCTCAATCCCTTGAATCTTCAACTTGAGTGGTCTCCTCAAAGCACTCTGGTTCACTACTATCAGTTAGTGACAAATAATGTAAAGAATGAGAATACATTTGTATGAGTTGTTTTACTCTGCTGGATCTCCTGGCTTCTTTAGCAAGTCTGATTTGACTCCAAATACCGCATTTCTTCATCCATGGCGAACTCTCAATCCCTTGAATTTTCAACTTGAGTGGACTCCTCAAAGTACCCCAATTCAACACTATTAGTTAGTAACAAATAGTGTAAAGAAGGAGAATACCTTTGTATTAGTTGTTTCACTATGCTAGATCTCCTGACTTCCTTAGCAGGTGTCTGAGGAACTTCCAGTGCTCCTTCTGGTTGAGCACTTATTCTTTCTTCATCCTTTTGATCACTAGTATAATCTATCTTCACATATTTGGATATTTCAGTAGTAGTAGACGAATTGTCCATTGTTTTAACACTATCATTGTACATCTCCATCTCGTTGAAAGTGACATTCTTGCTTTTTATAAATTTCTGATTCTGATAATTCCAAAACTTATACCGAAACTCATCTGAATCATATCCAATAAAAGTGCACTTGGCAGATTTTGAGTCAAATTTGCTTCTAGAACCTGCATCAACATGCACATATGTAGAACACTTAAATACTCTTAAATGAGATGGACATACTTTTTGTCACTCCAAGCTTCAGGTAAAACTTCTTTCAAAGGTATTGACGAACTACAATTAATCATTAGCCCAAAACTATTTCGGGAAGCATGAATGAAACCTCATGCTCCTAGCATGCTTCGTGGTTGTTTTGTTCATGCACTTAGCCACACCATTATGTTGCGATGTCTTGGGACAATGATCTAATGCCTGATGTAGTATATAATTTCATGAACTTCTGATCGCGATACTCACCTCCATTATCTGATTCGAGGCACTTCAGCTTCAAGTCTGTCTCATTTTCTATCATAGCATTTCAATTCTTAAAGACTTCAAATATATCAGATTTCAACCTTAATAGATAAACTCAATATATTTCTCGTGTGAACATCAATGAATGTTACAAAATAGTGAGAACCTCCAACAAACTGAACTGTAGTAGGACTCTATGCATTAGTATGCACTAACTTCAGTTTCTTTGATTTCATCAATAACCTACACTTGGAGAAAGGAATTTTCTTTTGCTTGCCATAAATACAGTCTTCACAGAAATTCATATTAGCTAATTTCAAACTCTGAATCTTATTCTTTGAAAGTAGGGACTTCATATCTTTCTCGCTCATATGCGAAGCTTACGGTGCCTATAGATCTGCATCCACTTTGATTCCAATCACATCAATGAAATCAAGTCTTTCATTGATCAGATAAATGGTGTCTTCAATTTTGCCTCGAGCATCACTAATGCCCCCTGATCACCTTTCACGAATCACCTGTGAAAGTTGTCACGAGTCTTGACTTTGTCAATTGGCTCACAGAGATAAGATTTTTCTTAAAACTTGGAATATGTCTGACATCAGTAAGCTTCCACATTGTTTCATTCGACAACTTGATATCAACATCACCATTTCCTATTATTTGCAGACATTATTATCTCCCAAATAAACCTTCCCTAGATCACTCTGAGTGTTGTTTTTGAATACATATTTATTGGGCAAGAATGCAAAGTGACACCTAAAACTACTATCAAAGATTCAGGCTGACTAAAGATAACACCGGGGAGTCATTTTGAATTTCTTTTTTGAAGACTTTAGTAGAGAAACTACTATCATATCCTTCGCCACCAACTTTTCTTGGAGCTTTGCAATTCTTCTTGAAATGCCCATTCTGGCTCTACCTATATTCCTGCCCAGATTCATTTCCCTATTATTTGAATTCAACCCAGAACCGGAAGATTCACCATTCACTACCTTTCTGTGAACTTCTTTATTCAAAATCTGACACATATCATTGTAGTTCAACTTTGAAGTCCCTGAAGAATTACTCAACTTCGTTATCAAGCCATCCCAGCTTGCCGACAAAGAAGATTATATCACTGGTGCCCTGACCTCATCATCAAACTTGATCCCCACAGAACACAACTGGCTCGTCACAATCTTATAATTTATTGAGATGTTTTGCCACTGAACTGTCTTTCACCATATTCATGTTGAATAATTTCTTCATCACAAAAATAATTAGAAGCAGAAGGTTTTTCATACAGCTTGGACAATGCCTTTATCAAATTCACCATAGTTTTCTCATTCACAATGTGAACACAACAAATGAGGAAATTGTTAACCTGATCAAATCCAGTGTCGTTCGATCTAACACTTCTCATTCCTCCATAGGCATAGACTCAGGTTTCTTTGTAATTCCTTGTAGTAGTAAGTGCAATTTTTTCTGATACAACAAATTCTCAAGCTGCATCTTCCAGGAAGCGGAGTTCATCCCATTGAACTTCTCCACCTTTAACCTTGCTTCTTCGGTCATTGTTCCCNGGGCTAGTGCTCCCACTAACTAGTCCTTCTGAAATTATTTTTTTTTAACCCTAACCACTAAGCATTGCGGCAATTGGACTGTTCGTGGGATCGTGGGGCAGAGTAGTGTAAGGGACTTTTCGTGGGTGAAGAAGCCCATCAAAGTGTTTAGCCCCTACTGTTGGCATGAGATGCTTCTTTTTTTTCCTTGTAAGCCGAGGAAATGAACAAAGATTAGGGGAAAAAAAAGCAGAAAGGCCACCACCATGCTCATCTCTTTATATGAAATGTAAACAAAAGTCTAATTGATAATATAGATTTTTATATATTATATACCAATAATACATAAATATATATCTATCTAATATTTTTTGAATCTCACAAGTAGCCAAAAAGTTTTGAAAGAGGACTAAAATTTAAATTTAGTTAATAAATAAAGATTTTTGTAATTTTGTAATGCGCACACACATATTCATAATTACATGATTCAAATTGAGAAATTGAAGTTAAAAAAAAAGGACAGAAAGGCCGCCGCCACTATCCTCATCTCATTATATGAAATGTAAACAATTGTCAAATTGATAAGATAGGTTTTTATAATATTATGTATCAATAATACATAAATATATACATATATAATATTTTTTCGGATCTCATAACCTGGCTAAAAGTTTTGAACGAATACAAAAAGTTTGTTGGAAGAAATTACTCCGAAAGAATCTCCTGGTTTCACAATGGAATATGATCACATGATTCGAGAAAACCAGAACAATAAATTTGAACACATAAGAAAAATCAAAACAATCAGAAAAACTCACAAGAATTTATGTGGAAAAACTCGAGAACGAGAAAAATCAACATGTCATATACATAAAAAAGAAACAAAATTTAACAATTACCGAAGTATTTGATGAAGCAACAATGGCCTGCCTGACACTTCAAGTACCTATTGTCTGACATGAACTTTTCAAACCTTCTGTACTACTGTCTCATGGTCTGCTTCAAGCCATAGAGACTCTTCAATCTACAGAGCAAACTTTATTTGTCTAGAACCTTGAAACCTTATGGTTGCACAATGTTTAGTTTCTTTTTCAGATCTCCATATAAGAAAGTTGTTTTTACATCCATTTTCTCCAGATATAAATCTTCTTCTCCTACCAGACTTAGCACAACCCTCACAGTCGTCATTTTCATCACTGGCGAGAATATCTTTGCATAATCCACTTCTTGCCTATGTCGGAAACTCTTTACAACAAGTTTTGTCATGTAGCACTTGCTACAGTCTGACTCTCCTTTCAGCCTGTAGACCCACTTGTTGTGCAGTATTTTTTTGTCATTTGGAAATCCCAAGTTTGATTTGACTCCAAAGATCGCATTTCTTCATCCACGCCGAACTCTCAATCCCTTGAATCTTTAACTTGAGTGGTCTCCTCAAAACACTCTGGTTCACTACTATCAGATAGTAACAAATAATGTAAAGAATGAGAATACATTTGTATGAGTTGTTTCACTCTGCTGGATCTCCTGGCTTCTTTAGCAAGTCTGATTTGACTCCAAAGACCGCATTTCTTCATCCATGACGAACTCCCAATCCCCTGAATCTTCAACTTGAGCGGCCTCCTCAAAGTACCCCAGTTCAACACTATTAGTTAGTAACAAATAGTGTAAAGAATGAGAATACTTTTGTATTAGTTGTTTCACTATGCTGGATCTTCTGACTTCCTTAGTAGGTGTCTGAGGAACTTTCAGTGCTCCTTCTGGTTGAGCACTTCTTCTTTCTCCATCTTTTTGATCACTAGTATAATCTATCTCCACATATTTGGATATTTCAAAAGTAGCAGACGACTTGTCCATAGTTCTAACACTGTTCTTGTACATCTCCATCTCGTTGAAAGTGACATTCTTGCTTTTTATAAATTGCTGATTCTGATAATTCCAAAACCCAATAAAAGTGCACTTGACAGATTTTGAGTCAAGCTTGTTTCTAGAACCTGCATCAACATGCACATATGTAGAACACTTAAATACTCTTAAATGAGATGGACATACTTTTTTGTCACTCCAAGCTTCAGGTAAAACATCCTTCAAAGGTATTGACGAACTACAATTAATCAGATAAATTATAGTGTTAACTGCTTTAGCCCAAAACTATTTCGGGAAGCATGCATGAAACCTCATGCTCCTAGCACGCTTCTTGGTTGTTTTGTTCATGAGCTCAGCCACACCATTATGCTGTGATGCCTTGGGACAATGACCTCATGCCTGATGTAGTATATAAATTCATGAACTTCTGATCGTGATACTCACCTCCATTATCTGATCCGAGGCACTTCAGCTTCAAGTATGTCTCATTTTCAATGATAGCATTTCATTTCTTAAAGACTTCAAATATATCAGATTTTGACCTTAAGAGATAAACTCATATATTTCTCTTGTGAACATCAATGAATGCTAAAAAATAGTGAGAACCTCCAATAGACTGAACTGTAGTAGGACTCCATGCATTAATATGCACTAACTTCAGTTTCTGTGATTTCACCAATAACCTACACTTGGAGAAAAAAATTTTCTTTTGCTTGCCATAAATACAATCTTCACAGAAATCCAGATCAACTGATTTCAAATTCTGAATCTTATTCTTTGAAAGTAGGGACTTCATATCTTTCTTGCTCATATGTCCAAGCTTACGGTGCCTATAGACCTGCATCCACTTTGGTTCCGGTCACATCAATGAAATCAAGTCTTTCATTGATCAGATAAATGATGTCTTCAATGTTGCCTCGAGCAACACTAATGTCACCTGTGAAAGTTGTCACGAGTCCTGACTTTGTCAGTTTGCTCACAGAGAAAATTTTTTTCTTAAAACTTGGATTATGTCTGACATCAGTAAGCTTCCCATTGTTTCATTTGACAACTTGATATCAACATCATCATTTCCTATTATACTGTAGACATTATTATCTCCCAAATAAACCTTCCCTCGATCACTCTGAGTGTTGTTTTTGAATACTTATTTATTGGGCAAGAATGCAAAGTGACACCTAAAACTACTATCCAGGATTCAGTGCTGACTAAAAAAAGTCATTTTGAATTTCTTTTTTGAAGACTTTAGTAGAGAAACTACTATCATGTCCTTCGCCACCAATTTTTCTTGGAGCTTTGCAGTTCTTCTTGAAATGTCCATTCTGTCTCTGCCTATATTCCTGCCCAGATTCATTTCTCTGTTATTTGAATTCAACCCATAACCGAAAGATTCACCATTCGCTACTTTTCTGTGAACTTCTTTATTCAGAATCTGACATATCATTGTAGTTCAACTTTGAAGTCCCTGAAGAATTACTCAACTCCGTTACCAAGCCATCCCAGCTTTCCGACAAAGAAGATTGTATCACCGGTGCTCTGACCTCATCATCAAACTTGATCCCCACAGAACACAACTGACTTGTTACAATCTTAGAATTTACTGAGATGTTTTGCCACTGAACTGTCTTCCACCATCTTCATGCTGAATGATTTCTTCATCACAAAAATAATTAGAAGCAGAAGGTTTTTCATACAGCTTGGACAATGCTGCAATCAGATTCACCGTAGTTTTCTCATTCGCAATGTGAATGCAACAAATGAAGAAATTATTAACCTGATAAAATCCAGTGTCGTTCGATCTAACATTTCTCATTCCTCCATAGGCATAGACTCAAGTTTCTTTGTGATTCCTTGTAGTGACAAGTACAATTTTTTCTGATACAACAAATTCTCAAGCTGCATCTTCTAGGAAGCGGAGTTCATCCCATTGAACTTCTCCACCTTTAACCTTGCTTCTTCGGTCATTGTTCCCACTTGAATCGAGCCCCTCTTTAATACTAGTTTAGATTGCATTCCCTCAAGTTTGTTTAGATTATTTCAACCTATCCACTAAATTTTTTGGCTTTTATATTTGTCAAAAATTTACAAATGGATAATGCTGCAGCTTATTTTTTATAGCCTTCTATGAACGAAGTCCTATTCAGATTATGCTACTTTTCATTTAGGAAAGGTTGCGTGGAATGTCTTTCAAATTGTGGACATTAGCAGAGTTAAATTTGAATGCATCTCAACATATTTTTCATCCTGCAAAATTTTTGGACATTGTTCCTTTGAATGGTTCAAGTCTCATCTAGATCTTATGAAATCTAACAATCAGGCATGATAGTACATTCAAATGATTGAATCCAACTGTTTACTACTTCGGAGGCTATTTAGGTCTTCAATCAGAACTTGGAGGTATTAAAGCATTGCCTTGCCAGCCTTATACTAGTGGTTACTTCAACACCTACAAGCATTACCATTGATCCCGATCCTTACCTCTCCTTAATTTGTGAAGACAACAATGATCACGACACTTTGCAGCCTTATGATTTATATGAGAGCATTCAGAGTGTTTGCTCTTGTTTTATATGAAATTTCCAATTTTATTTAGTAGATGAGGCAGGAATTAGAGAAAAAAAAAAAAAACTTTCGCCTCTCCACTGAATTCACCATGCTTTAAAAAAAGAGTTCCAACGAGTTATTTTGTAGTTTTTCTATTCCTAAGGATTAGCATCATAGAATATTTCTCTCTTTTTTTTGTATCTTGTCTTGCACAATTTTCCTTTGTGTTGGTGTATTCATATCATTTTCTAATTATTATATTTTATTTTAAAATATTGGTTTCTTTTTGTGTTGTTCGTTTATTGAGGATTTAAACTTTATCCGTTCACTTCTACACTAGTTATGCTTTTAGTCTTCCCACATAAAATCATCTTGTGATGCAATTTAAGAACAAGAAAGCTTATTTATGTCAATATGTATCCATCGACATCCTTTTCATATTCATTGAATACAGAGCGCGATTAAGGTGATTACAGGAAACAATTTTTCATTCTAAGCATAAATCCGGTGGATAAGAACATACATTACTCTGTTTTGTTCAGATTGTGCCAGGCAGGTTACTAAATCCTGGAAACAAATGAAAACCAGGGATGCAACATTAAGTTAGTGTTTCAACAATGGGTTGCTGAAAGATCTCTTGAACCTTGTTGTGCTACAAATATTAGTTTTGATTTCTCTCCGCTATTTTTAGCTACTAAAATTAAGTATGCAAAGTGCAGGTTGCCCGGAATTTAGGAAAAACTCTGAGATCTTTCCAGCCGACTATTAGAGAGCTTCAGGTTTGTGAAATTGATTTTTTTTTCTTGAATAAAATTCCATCAATTCTTCTAATGAACAGGAAAAAAATTCCATCAATTATTCTAATGAACCCATTTAATAACAATGAAGTCTGTAAAGAAACGGATTCTCCACTGCTTCAGTTATCATCTTATATGTGCAAGATCTTTTATTGGCGGATGTCATGCTTCAGGAAGTTTCAAGGGAATTCAAAAGCACACTTGAGAGAGAGATTGGATTTGATGAAGTTGCCAACTCATCGAATAGTGCCTATAGATCCAGGTCAATCTTTAATGAGAACCAGCATTTAACATCAGATCCAAGTAAGCAGATGCTTTACTTTTCCCTTGACTATTGATGGCGTATTATTTTTCCAACTCGTATAAAAAAAAAGATTTATTCTTTCACCACACCATTTTGGTACGTTTTCCATAACTTAAAACACGTTTTCCATAACTTAAACAGTCTATATTTGTGTCCTGCTCCTCCAAAAGTCAAAGTATCTCAGCAATCATTATCAGAATCAAACTCATTTGTGCTATTAAGCATCGACATTTTGGCTATCATAACTTGTAATAATCCTCTGTTCCATTTTTTTTCTGCAATTAAATTACATGCTCTTCAATTTATTGTGTTTTCATCATTTTAAGCTCAGCGTTCTGCATAGCTTTATAAGTGAAATTCTCAGTCAATTTACATTATTCTCTTCTGGGGCAGTTTCACCATCAACATACTAATAATATATCATAACAGAAAATCAAACCAAATCCGCATCTACTTGTTTGGTTCAATGCAGTTTCATATTTGAGTGGTTTGATTTTTGTATGAAGTTAAGGATTTCGGTTTGGTTCGTCCCAAATAAGATTTGATTTGGAAGCAAACCGAGTTGTACTCATCTCTCTATCGACTTTTCTAACGTCCTATTGAAATTGTGTTATTTTGGCTTATTTTGGTTTGTCAAAATGTGAAAAACTAAACCAGACTATATATCTGGTCAAGGAATACGTCAAATTTAGATCTAACTGAGTTTCAGTTAAACCGAACTGAACCATCAAATTTTAATGGTTTGTTTGTTTTGGTTTTTTCATTAAAATCGGTTTATCTTGGGACCTGTAGATAAACATCAAATATTAAATTTCTTGTAGATTATTACAGTTTTTCGGGCAATTACTGTAATAAATTTCCTAAACATGTTCCTTGTTCAGTTTATATCTGCTTTTGAATTATCGATGGTTGCTTTTGGGCTTGAAATTACTTAAGGGACAAGAAGCGTTTCCTCAAATAATTAAAAAAATGAAATTTTATTATAATTGAAATTCCATATGAATAATATATATAAGAAATTCATGGCTTATATGCTGTTTTCACTACCTTCAAATAGGAAAATAATTAATGATGGACTTTTGATGATGCCAAATAATTATATTTTGAACTGATTTTTTGTAATCATTGTCTCTGATTTTATTTTTAATTTATAGCTAGGCTTACATATAAAATTTCATTCAAGGGTTTTGTCTTATAGATAATTTATAATACTGTATTGCACTATTTGGAGCATCTATTCTTAGAAATTTTGGAACATGTCTGATTGATGACTAAGGGCTTCTAATATCAAATGAATGCAGCATATTTTAATGTTTGAACTATTCATAATATTTGTAATTAATATATTATTTTGATTGATGAAGTATTTTGTAGATGGATAAAATTAAGTTTCCTAGATTATTATTCGTGTCAACGAATAATTCTCATTTTTTAATATATGTTAATAAATAACAGACATTTAATGATCCTCGAATATTTCTTCTTTTATGTGAACATGAATGATGTGATTTATTTGATCATAAAGATTGTAGACTTTAAACCACATTTTGGTCCAAAATCTCAAGTCACAAATAATTCTCATTTTTTAATATATGTTAATAAATAACAGACATTTAATGATCCTCGAATATTTCTTCTTTTATGTGAATATGAATGATGTGATTTATTTGACCATAAAGATTGTAGACTTTAAACCACATTTTGGTCCAAAATCTCTAGTCACAAATAATTCTCATTTTTTAATATATGTTAATAAATAACAGACATTTAATGATCCTCGAATATTTCTTCTTTTATGTGAATATGAATGATGTGATTTATTTGACCATAAAGATTGTAGACTTTAAACCACATTTTGGTCCAAAATCTCTTGACTTGGAGGAGGGAAGTTCAAACATAAAAATTTCTCTAACTAAAGTAGCTTTATTGCATATGAAATATGCGATTACAAGTTTGCAGAGTCTTGACTATTCATTAATGATATCATGAGCATACCAATTGAAATTCATACACTTGTGTAATTAAATTAATTTTCGTGTTAATATATTTTAATTTTTGGACATGAAGGCAATAAGGTTGATATTAATTTTGATTTCGATAGCTCAAATAGAATGTGTGTGTGTGTGTGTGTGTGTTTAAAAAATGAGCATGAACGTGTTCTTTTCTTCCAATTGGATCGTATGCTGTGATGTTGGTTGAAAATTTTGCTTTTCTCTTCAAATATCTTTTTTGTTAGACCAAAATTCATTGGATGGTGTGGTTATTTACTAATTGATTGGCTATGCTCATAATTTCTATTAAAATCGTCAAGATAATAAATAACAATTTCACCTATTTTTCCAATCTATAATTTACTTGAACGGAATAAAATTCCACGTACATGCCAAATTTTATAATTTGAATTTATTATTAGGCCACTTAACTTTCAGAAATGACAAAAATAGGGTTTTTTTCTTATGCATAATGGCCAACTAAATCTTCATAAAATCTTACAACATTCACTTAAGAGTTTTCCCTTGTCGAAGTTCAAAATCAACCATGTTGATTTCAGTTGGAGCCTCTGCAGGCAAAATTTTATTGATAGGTGTGAACTTTTTCAGTTCGAACGAGAGAACATACATGCATTCATACTTGTATAGAATGTACCCTTGAGTTGACTGTAAATTATAAAAAATAGTGTGTACTTTTGATATAGATTTAGGTGATTCCGTTAAAAGTTTTTTAATGAGGTTTCAAAGTTAATTTATGTTTTTATTTTTCTTTCCTTCACGTCATTTTGAATGTGAACATTTTTTCAAGTTAAAAATTTTTATTTGCCATAGATGTTAAAAGTCCTTGTTTTAATCATGAAGCCTGTAGGAAATTGGTGGAATTAAGCTTCAATTCTTTGATTCATCCTACCTCAAATTTTTTATATCAACTTGTTATCTTTCAATCTTCATGGCATATATTTTCACTAAATTTTCTACATCTGTGCATGCTAAGATGCATAAATTTTTTATTACAATAAAATATAAATTTTTTGTAGTAATGACAATAAAACTATAATTTCTATTGATTATAATGAAGTTGTGAGTATCCTATCTATTTGTTGAAATTCAGAATAAATATTATTATTTATATGAAATGGGAGCATAAATAACCCTTAAATGAATCCTAGAATAGGAAAGACAATAAAAAAGACATAACAGGAAATGAAAGATATAACACATATATCTCCAATTAATCAATTCATATTAATTACTTAGAGATAAAAGAAACAACATAAAGCATAAAATAGGAAAGTAAATAAATTTAATCATCGTAAGTTCCAACTGGAATGAATTATTTCCTAAATTAAATTCTAACAATATTTACGTGTATATTTTAACACATAATGATCGTTTCTTGCCCCTATTCAATGATAGTGATTATAAAGCATCACTTAAAAGGATCATTATCTAATTCAACGGTATGTTTCAGGTTTGATAATGGGAAGAAATATTTTAATCAAGCATTGTACTATTTTATCCACAGAATGACACCACCCATGATTGCTCTTGAGTTGGCACCCCACAAGCAAATGAGATTGAAGGAAGAAAAAACTATCTGCTTGAGATCACTATGGCCCTACTCTACGATCAAAATGCTTTGAAATTTTCCTGGCAGGAGGTCACCTTAACTACCACATTCTTATTCAGTCACCTTACCAACAAAACAATCACCGCCAAAATCCTCTCTGATTTTTCCCCAAAAATACATGTATTGCTTCAACTAAAACACTTGGGAGAGTTNTCACATTCTTATTCAGTCACCTTACCAACAAAACAATCACCGCCAAAATCCTCTCTGTTTTTTCCCCAAAAATACATGTATTGCTTCAACTAAAACACTTGGGAGAGTTTCCTATGTCCATTAACCCCATCATCAACAACAACTACAACAACAACAACCCCATCATAACACAAAATTCTATTTAAGAGCTAAAGTACATCTTAGGATACTCAAATCAAGAAGGATATAAGTTCTACTCCCAGACAAAAAAATAAATAAATAAAAACTTTCAGGATATTTCTGTTGCTGAAAGTCAAGGATTCTATGTTCAAGATTTTTTTCAGAGGAATCATTTGAGTAAAAGCAATTTTGGTAACCTCAATCTTAATCTTCTAGCCACCCAACCAACCCTCAGTGTTTCAAGTAACCTTTAGGCTTCTCTGCAAATAGAAGTAGCCTCCTGAAACAATAATTCCAAT
The DNA here is from genome assembly GCA_002079205.1 of Phalaenopsis hybrid cultivar. Classification (NCBI taxonomy): domain Eukaryota; kingdom Viridiplantae; phylum Streptophyta; class Magnoliopsida; order Asparagales; family Orchidaceae; genus Phalaenopsis; species Phalaenopsis hybrid cultivar. The sequence continues at coordinate 108,343 of JXCR01103024.1, forward strand.
AAACCTATATCTAATGAACCTAAACCATTAATATGGTTATACTCTAGAAAAAAGAAAGAAGAGTCTGATGCTGAACAAAAGCATGCTTAACCCTTCGATATCTTATTGGATCAATCACCATATTGTGAAGGTATGATCTCTACCCCTAAAATTCTATCATCCTTCCTATTGCATCATAAGGGAACCCAGGCATGCACTCAACATCCAATAGCCAATTTTATTCACTTTCCATTATTTCCTCTTCCCCAAAAACCTTTCTTTTAGAGTAAAATAATATTAAGTTCCCAATAATAATATTTTAAGAAGTTCTTGAAAATAATGAATAGAAGAATTATGATTGAGAATAAGAATTCTAAAAGAAAATGAAACCTCGGTTATTATAGATTGTTAACAACAACAAAAAAACCTTTATCCCACTAAGTGGGTCGGTTGCATGAATCTTTTTTCTCTATTGTTTTCTATTTAGTGTCATATTTTCATTTAATTCTGATAAATTAAGATCATTTTTTTATACAATATGCCCAAGTCATCCTAGATCTACCTGTCTTTCTTAACAAAAATCGAATCTAAAACATCTGCTCTTTTAATAAGATCATCAAATGGTCAACATTTAATGTAACCAAACCATCTAAGATGACTCTCTCTAATTTTGTCCGTCATTGGAGCTACACCAACCCTATCACGATATATTCATTTCACATTTTGTCTCTAAGTGTAAAGCCACTCATCCACCTAATCATTTTCATCTCGACAACACTTAACTTAGTTTTATGCTTCTCTTTTAAAGGCCAACATTCAAGACCATATAGCATTGCATGTCTCACCACCATCTTATAAAATTTTTCTTTCAGTCTAAGTGGTACTTTTCTATTACACAATAGGCTTGAAGCATTCCTCCACTTCAACCAACCAACTTGAATTCTACTAATAACATTCCCATCAATATCACCATCACTTTGAACAATAGACCCGGGATATCTAAAGCATTCACACCTTTTAATAATTTAGCCACCCATAGTTACTTTTTTGTCACTAGAGCTGCTACTGCTAAAATTACATTCCATGTATTCAGTTTTATTCCTACTGGAATGAAGGTCTTTAGACTCCAAGGTAGACCTCCATATTTCAAGTTTTTCCTGAGCCTTTTCTCTCTTCTTATCCATGAGAGGGATATCATCAGTAAAAAACATACATCAAGGTACATCCTCTTGTAAGTGTCCAGTGATACCATCCAAAATTAACGTAAAATGATATGGGCTTAAAGTTGATCCCTGATGTACACCAACAGAAATAGTAGACCTGCCCAACATAAATCAAAATTGATTATGAGAAATCTTTGTAGATTGTTAAATGAAAAAAAAAAGATTAATTAGATTTAAGTGGACATAGATTATCAAATACAATAAAAATGGGCCACTCAAAAGATATAAAACTAGACTATTTGTAAAAGACTTCACTCAAATTTATAGAGATGAATATGGAGAAACTTTTGCTTCAATTGCAAATCTAAATTTTATCTAAATTCTTATATTCCCAAAAACCAATTTCAATTGTTCCTTACAATAATTGGATGTAAAAAATGTATTCCGACATAACTAAAACAAAAAGTCTATATGGGACAACACTAAATTTTAATTAAGATTTGAGTACTCTACATGTCTCCAACTTGAAGAAAGCTCTATATAGGCTCAAACAATCCTCAAGAGCTTGGTTTAAAAATTTTATTGAACATCGAACAAAGTTATAAAGATCATAGTTTTTTAAAAAAAAAATCATCATGGGCAAAATGTAAGTTTCTATAGTATATGTGGACGATATATGTGCAACAAGATATTATCTCAAAGAATAAGAAGTGTGAAAGATCAATTATCCAAAGAATTTGAAGAAAATTATCCAAGAATACTTAAATATTTTCTTAGAATTGTCTACTCAAAGGGTGGGATATTCATCTATCAACAAAAATATATCCTAGATCTACCAATTAAAATAGTTATGATGGGATGTTCGCACATAGAAGTTCTAAATGACTGCTACCATGAACTTTGATAAACAAGCGATAACTTATAAGCTGATGAAGGGAAGTATGAAAGGTTGATTGAGAAACTTATCTAATTTGCTCACAGAAGATCAAGCATGGTATATGTTGACAGTGCTCCAAGTTAGTCATGTATTATCCTAAAAAAAACACATTTACATTCAACGTTCAAAACTCTTGAATACCTCGAAGTAGTAGCTTGACAAAGAAATTTTGTTCCAAGAAGTGGAAATTTAGTTTAGAAGTATACATATATGCTAATTCGCAAGATCCCTCATAGACGGAAGGCTTTTTATCAGTTACAACATTTTTTTGGGTGATAACACATTCAATTGGAGAAGCAATCAATAGTAGTCAGATTTGGCATTGAAGCTAGATTTATGAAGGATGAATTAGTGATTAGATGAAATGTTATTATGAAATTATACTATGATGATAAAATGCCATAATCGCCTCACATAATGAATTTCAATATGACAAATCAAATACATAGAATTCGATTGGTATTTAATAAAATAAAAAACAAAAACAGTGGAATGACATGCATCCCGGGTGTTCGAATGAATAAGCAATTGACTAATATTTTAATCAAAGAACTATTGAGATCTACTCCTCACAATATCGCAATCCAAGTTAGGCATGGAGAAAATCTTTTTTGTAGTTCAAGGGGTCTTAGCATTTTTAGAGGCTAACTTGGCAATAAATGGGATTGCAAAGCTGGCGATCCAACATTGTACAAGGTTGGGATCTGCAGGCGTCTACAAAAAGCAATAGTCTCTTATTCTTAGGTGAATAAATATGTGCAAGATGTAATATATCGTTCTTATCTTCATATCAGTTAGTACTTTTCTTTGATAGAAGTTACCAAGCTTAATCTAAAATTCTACTCTATAAGTAGAGATGNTAGTCTCATATTCTTAGGTGAATAAATATGTGCAAGCTGTAATATATCGTTCTTATTTTTATATCAGTTAGTACTTTTCTTTGATAGAAGTTACCAAGCTTAATCTAAAATTCTACTCTATAAGTAGAGATGCAAAATCTCGAATAAACACATACAGATTAAAAACATTATATATATTTCAGTACTAAAGTTGAAGGTAATGTCGATACCATCAAAATTGTTATAACCATTGAAGCAAAATATTTTTCATCTTCATAAACCAAAACTTGAATAAGATTTCAATGGGACATGTAAATACCACTAATTTCTGAATTTGTTTTTTAAGCATATTAAAATAATACAAGGCTATATTCAGATGGCAAGCCTACTGCTGAAGCCCCACTTACTGCAACCGAGTCGCCGGAAGAGCAACCTCAAGGTCTTCTTCTTTCAACTTCCTATTACTCTTTTAACCTCTGTCCATTGTCAAATCTATATTTTATGATATATTTCTAGACTCAAATTGAAGGTAATGTTGATAACATCAAAGTTGTTATAACTATTGAAGCATAATATTTTTCATCTTTCATAGACCAAAACTGAAATAAGATTTCAATGGGACATTTAAATACCACTAATTTCTGAATTTGTTAGTTAATCGTATTAAAATAATACAAAGCATATGGCGCGGGGGATGTGGTGGATCGACCGGTCCTCAAAGGGAGGGGGGCTGCCGCTCCTCTCCTTTCCTTCTTTCCTTCTTAGCACCTTCCTAATAAAAGTCTTTTCAAATCAGAATTTTTGAATATTTTTATTCCTCTTTCAAATTATGATATATGATTTTATTCTTTTTTCTTATTTTAAAACCTTTCCTAAAATCAAAAATCTGATTTTATTCTCCTTATTTTAAAAAAGTTTTTCCTAAATTTGAAATCTGATTTTATTTTCTTTCTTATTTTAAGTATTGTCTAAAATAAAGTCCTAACCTCATTATAAATAGAGGATGACGTGTTTAGAGTTAGTGGTCTTATTTATTATATCTGAATTCAGCTTTAGCCTTGGTATTTTCCCTTTCCAATGTTGTATCCAACGTCGAGGTATTGTTTTGGTTGTCCCTTATCCGAGGTGGCGATCATCTCCCATGGTCCGAGTGGTGCTTCGGTTAAGCTCGATCTTGACGAGTCATTTATCTTACCATACTTTTGTTTCTCTGCTATCATTTCAGAATCCAGCCACTACAACCACCTCTTTCACTGTTGTTAGCCACCTTCCTGCTACCGTCCAGCTACCGCAGCCCTTCCAACTTGCTGTCCAACCCTTTCAGGCCCTTCCCGACAGCCGTCGGCACCCCTACAACAGCTATCTTGCTGTCCCGACCTTTCTCACGTCTGTCAGTGCTTCTCCGATTGTTGTCCACCCTCCCAAAGTGTCGGCGAACCTTCCCAACTACTAACCTACTTCTTCCACAGTAGCCCACACCTCTCAGGGCTTCACCGCAGCAGCCCCTGATCCAACTTCCAACGGTGTTCCTGCTTCTCTCCAGTTGCAGTTTGACGCTATTACTATCGCCAACCTGCTGTTCTACTTCTTCCATAGCAGCCCCCACCTTTCCGGCCTTCGCCGCAGCCGCCAATTCTGCTTCCCTCGTAGGATTCCCTCCTCATCAAGCGTATTCTGTTTTCTTTATTGAGTCATTAGTTGTAATCCTTTGTTTTGTAATTTTATTTTGTGTTGTCTTTCGTTATTTCGAGTTTTTATTGAAACCTTGTTTTTAAGTCAGTAGTAAAATTGTGTTTTGCGTCAAATTTTGGGTTAACTCTTACATCATTTGCTATGAGAGTTAGCCCAACCTTAATCCCATCTTGGAGTTTCTAGCATCCACCAATACCAAATCCACCACAACAATTTTTTTTCTTTATTTTTTTGTATTACTTTCGTTCTTTGTTCCTTCTTTCTTTCCTTCCTCAGATCCCGAACCCAAAATATGCCATCAAGAAGATTTGTGCCCGAGCCTACACAAGACTAGATAGAGCGAGAGCTCCGCCATCTTCAGCAGGGGCTTATGGATATTGAAGAAGAAATTTAGTGGGAGGATACCCTCTATCGGATCTGGAAGGTCGAAAGGAAGTACGAGAAAATATGAAAATGAAGCGAGAAACACAGTCAGTTCCTACTAACTACTACCTCTAAAAGTGGTATACTCTAGTTTCCAAAGTGAAGGGACTGTATCACCAAACGACTCCCTTGCTACTATCCAACAAAACCAATCCTCAAGTTTGTCATGGCCATAAGATGTTGCTAGTGTTACGGATTTGGACATGTTGAAGCGGTCTTCATCGACCAGTGCGTCATCGAAAATTTGGGTAAAGACACTGCAGGAACTAAAAGCAGTTTGAACGATAATTTTCATCTGATGACGTCTTCTCCCGTCGAACCCCCTTGTTCGTGGATACTTTCAATGTCTTTCCTCCATGTGATCAAAAGGAACATGCAACTTTTGATAAGATTGTGGTTCCTGCTTTCCTAAAAGGAGAACTTTTGGTTGAGACATAAAAATCACGCAGACTAGAAGATGTCAGAATTTAAAATTTCAATGGATGGTCTTAGTAACAAACAGCTGATAGCATCATAAGCAGCTACAATTCCAACCATTACACCCAGTGTTCCATATGAAGAGAGCAATGGTCAGTGTGAAGCTTTTGTTATTGAAACACAACATAAGATACAAGTTCTCCAAAACTTCAAGAGTCAAAGGAAAGCCCCGAAAGATAATAATAATCACACATCAACCAAACTATTGCAAATCGTCAAACTCGCTAAGGCCCAACTTGTTATAGATGAAAAACATATGAGTTATTTACTTGTTCAGGGTTTGGCTCAGGAGAACCTATGTGGTGGGTGTATGTTTGGCTCAGATTATGCTAAATCATAACAGATCGATATGGGGATCAATTTTTTATTTTTCATCAATCCAAAAGCTTTTCGTTCTCCAAATTTCAATTCATGCTATAATGCACTTCATGGTGTTGCTGGAGCTTATGCCAAACACAGTTTTGTTGAAGAACTTGGTGCAAAAGAAAGCTCTCTGTTAAATTGCACTCCTAAAGAAAACTCGGTGTGGGCCATCCTAAATTATGCCAAGGAATTAGTTGTGCGGTGGGGATTGCGCAAATCAAAATTGCAAGATGAACCCCTTGAGTTTGGTGCATATGCTGATGGTGATGTTTATCATAATATGATACTTGGTAAAAGGTTCTTTGTGACTGCCTGATTTTGTTGCAATCATCGCTGCTAACGTTGCTCTGTCCATTTCTTACTTTTATTCTAAGTTGAAGGGTGTTGCCAAGAGCATGACAACCTCTGCAGCGCTTGATGTTGTAGCAATTAATCTAAATTTGAACATTTTTGAGGTGCCAACTGGATGGAAATTCTTTAGCAACTTGATGAATGTTGGATTTTGTTTGGTTTGTGGTGAAGAAAGCTTTGGGACAAGTGTAGATCATATTCGTGAGAAGGTTGGGATTGGGGCAGTTTTAGAATGGTTTTCTATTCTTGCATACAAGAACAAGGACAACCTCAATGGAGGAAAGCTAGTGACATTAGAAGACATAGTTTGCCAACACTGAGCTACTTATGGTCGTCAATGGGATTCAAGGTTGGCTAACAACAACACAAAAGCTTCGACCTATAACGTCGAAGCTCCCCCAACCCGAGGAAACTGATGCGGGGGCTATGGAGGACCGACCGGTCCAATGGGGGGAGGGTTGCCGCTCCTCCCTTTCCCTTCTCTCCCCTTCTCTTCTTTCCTTTTTAGTACCTTCCTAATATAAGTCTTTCTAAATTAGAATTTCTGCATATTTTTATTTTTCTTTCCTAAATTCTGAGATTTAATTTTATTCTTTCTTTTTATTTTAAAAACCATTTCTAAAATCTAAAATCTTATTTTATTCTCCTTTCTTATTTAAAAAAAAAATTCCTAAAATTTGAAATCTGATTTTATTCTCCTTCTTATTTTAAATATTACCTAAAATAAAGTCCTAGTCTCATTATTATTAGAGGATGATATGCTTAGAGTTAGGGTCTTGTTTTTTATATCTGAATTCAAATTTTAGCCTTGGTATTTTTCCTTCGAGGGTTGTATTTAATATCAAAGTAGTGCTCCAGCTGTCCCTCAATCGTTGTGGGGATTGTCTTCAAGGGTAAGAGTGGTGCTCCGGCTGTAGCTCGACCCCTACGAGGCATTTATCTTACCGTACTCCTGATTCTTTGCTGTCATTTCATATTTCAGCCACTACAACCCCATCTTCCAATACTGCCAACCACCTTCCTGCTCCCATCCAACCACCTCAGCCCTTCCAACTTGTTGTCCAACTCTTTCATGCCCTTCCCGACAGCCCGCCAGCACCCTTATAGCAGCTACCTTGATGTCCCGACCCCATCGTTGTCAGTGTTTCCCCGCTCTGTCTATCCTCCGAAAGTATTGGCGAACCTTCCAACTGCTGTCCTACTTCCACAGCAGCCCCCATCTCTCCGGCTTTCACCACAGCCTCTGATCCAGCCTCAAAAAACGTTCCTATTTCTCTCCAGTTGTGGTTCAAGATCGTTACTATCTTCAGCCTGTTGTCCTACGTCCACACAACCTCCATCGTTCCGGCCTTCACAGCAGCCGCCAATCCAGCCTCCCCTCGTTGGACTCTCTACTCATCAAGCATGTTATGTTTTCTTTGTTGAGCCATTAGTTGTATTCCTTTATTTTGTGCTTTTATTTTGTGTGTTGTCTTTTGTTATTTCGAGCTTCATTGTAACCTTATTTTAAGTCAATAATAAAATTGTGTATTGTGTCGTGATTTGAGTTAACTCAGGTATCAGCATATATTCAGATGACAAACCTACTGCTGAAGCCCAAATTGCTGCAACTGAGTCGCCTGAAGAGCATCCTCGAGGTCATCTTCTTTTAACTTCCTAATTCTCCTTTAACCTCTGTCCATCATCAAATCTATATTTTATAATATATTTGTAGCACAAATAACTTCAGAAGCTGTTACCTCTCCCTCACCTCCACAAGATGCTTCAATTCCTGCTGCTTCAGAAATCAACGCTCAGACATCGTCGTCGTCAGAGAATGTGGGAGAAGTATCAAAATAGATAAAACAATATCAGCAAATTAAGTCCAGCAAAACCAATAATTGAGTTGGGAAAAGATAGCTCATTATGGACACAAAAGGAGACCTTCAGGGTCGATTTTGAAATTTTAAGATGATGGGGGTGATTATTTGACAGGTGCTCCACTTGAGGGCAGCTTCTGTAGAAGTTTACATCTATTAGCTGTATTGTAACTTTTACTGATTCAAATGATATGTTTGTAACAATATATTTTTTCTTGAATTCTTGGGCAGAAGTTGCAGAATGTTTCAGATGGTTGGTAACTGTTATTGTGATTACTGTATATTTTTGTTTTATGACTACATTTTCTTTATTTATTTGTTTATTTATTTATTTTTTTTAATTTGTTATGGACCCATATGTAATTTTATTGTTAGGAGGTTTATGCTTTGAGAAATGAGAATGCTTGCTGAATGAGTTTGCTTGTGTGGTTGAGCAGGGTCCGTTGTTAGCAGACCCAATGCTTTTATTGATGCAATTAGATTTTATTATGCTTGTTTGTGGCAGCTGCAGTTTATTAAAAAATAAATGTAAAGTTGTTGAAAAATAATCTGATGTTCAAAAAGTTGTGGTAGTTATTATTATATATTTTTTTAAGTTAGACCNAAGACCCAATGCTTTTATTGATGCAATTAGATTTTATTATGCTTGTTTGTGGCAGCTGCAGCTTATTAAAAAATAAATGTGAAGTTGTTGAAAAATAATCTGATGTTCAAAAAGTTGTGGTAGTTATTATTATATATTTTTTTAAGTTAGACCTCAACTAAAAAATTATCACTGCACCTAGCCGTGAGAACGTAAATTTCAACTGCAAAAAAAGTTGTCAAAATGAAGTTTATTCAAACAGATAAAACTGTGTTGTGGTACCACACCGTCATCGCAACACTGCTCTTTATTGTTGTGTGAAATTAAAAGAATTTGTTTTTGCAAAAAATGAACATACAAAATGATTTTTAGAGACTAGAAATTAAGTGTTCTAAAAAAATGGGTCAATAGTTTTTTATTCAATATTATCTCAAAGCCTATTNTTGTGTGAAATTAAAAAAAATTTGTTTTTGCAAAAAATGAACATGCAAAATGATTTTCAGAGACTAGAAATTAAGTGTTCTAAAAAAATGGGTCAATAGTTTTTTATTCAATATTATCTCAAAGCCTATTGTCAAACCATTCATCTAAGCTTAGTATGACTAGTATTAATATTTAGGAAGATTTACTTACATGCCATTAAATTCTTATTTATTTTCATATTGTATGCCCAAATTTTAATTTTTATACCTGCACCACCTTACTCATGAATGGAAAGGTATATTTCATTTTTTTAAAATTAAAATGATGCTATTTTTTATGTGATATGAAAGATNCAGTATGACTAGTATTAATATTTAGGAAGATTTACTTACATACCATTAAATTCTTATTCATTTTCATATTGTATGCCCAAATTTTAATTTTTATATCTGCACCACCTTCCTCATGAATGGAAAGGTATATTTCATTTTTTTAAAATTAAAATGATGCTATTTTTTATGTGATATGAAAGATTTGGGTGTTATAATTGTATTATTTAAAAAAAAAAAAAGGAGAAAAGATAGTGTAAGATGTGTAAATGTTGAAGAATTTGGTGGTATGTATGTTAAAATCAGTTATATATGTGTAAATCCATAAGAATGGGGNTTTTAAAAAAAAAAAGGAGAAAAGATAGTGTAAGATCTGTAAATGTTGAAGAATTTGGTGGTATGTATGTTAAAATCAGTTATATATGTGTAAATCCATAAGAATGGGGTGGTATGCAACCAATATAAATGAACATCGTCATAATATTTAGTCTCCCCAAAAAAATGTTTCGAGTCAGTTCTTACATTTTTGACAATATTCATAATAAACCTCGACTTATTCCGATATTTTCGCTGACATCAAGTGTCAGCAGGCTATAAAATGTCATCAGTGCACACTAATAGAGGACAGTAGACGATGCAAAAATTACACTTCAGACTAGTGTAATTCTAAGTTCTACATTTTTGCATATATACCACACAATCCTTATGTATTTACACATCTAATACAAACTTTAAATATTCACATTCACAATCTTCAACGTCACTTAAAAATTATCGCTTTTACTAACTTCTAAGGATAAAAACACATTTTCATGCATAAATTTATAGCACCAAAATGTTATAAATATAAATATTAAATTTTAAGCATTAGATATATATAAATCCATAAGAATTATATGGTATATATGTAAATGTCCAGTGAAATCCAGCTCCCAACTGTCATCTTATTAACAGATCGACTTGTTGGGTCACTCCNTACGTTAATGCCATTAACCGTGAATTTAATATCAACCAATATAAACGAACATCGTCATAATATTTAGTCTCCCCAAAAAAATGTTTCGAGTCAGTTCTAACATTTTTTACAATATTCATAATAAACCTCGACTTATTCCGATACTTTCGCTGACATCAAGTGTCAGCATGTTATAAAATGTCATCAGTGCACACTAATGGAGGACAGTAGACGATGCAAAAATCACACTTCAGACTAGTGTAATTCCAAGTTCTACATTTTTGCATATATACCACACAATCCTTATGTATTTACAGATCTAACACAAACTTTAAATATTCACATTCACAATCTTTAACATCACTTAAAAATTATCGCTTTTACTTAACTTCTAAGGATAAAAACACCTTTTCATGCATAAATTTATAGCACCAAAATGTTATAAATATAAATATCAAATTTTAAGCATTAGATATATAAATCCATAAGAATTATATGGTGCATATGTAAATGTCCAGTGAAATCCAGCTCCCAACTGTCATCTTATTAACAGATCGACTTGTTGGGTCACTCCATATGTTTGATCCAAATGTAACAAAGATAAAATAAAATAACATGGATAAAAGGCGTCAGGCTTCAAATCCATACAATAATCCCACTGCTGATAAAAATAAGTATCCATAAAAACACTCCAAATCACAAGTTGGCAAGATCAAAACAATTCAGTACTCATACATGAACGAGCATTTAATACAATAAAGTTATCAAGTTCTCAGAAGAAAGCCAATAATATCAAACTATAAACAAAGGGTTTAAGATGCAAACTATATACAGAGTTCTGTAGTTCAACTCTCACAATTTTGTGATATTATGGACCTCTTTTAGGTATTTCATCATCTTTGTCATCGTCGTCTTCTTCTTCGTCATCATCATCACCACCACCATCATTATGCGTAATCTTAGAAGGTCGGGTGAAGCCCTTCGCTCATTGATTTGTAACGGTGGTTGCCGCCTGCCAGAAATTTTAACTGGCTGACAGGTCCAGCAATACTGTTCTTCTGCCAGAATTTGAAATTCGTAAGAAATGGAGAAAAAAAAAAAA